>CAOLHI010003501.1:0-172995 GCA_948474755.1 Ctenosaura bakeri | reverse complement strand
TTGCCATCCACTGTCCTCTATGGCCCAAACCCAAACCCTGTTTCTAGTCCTAGCTATATCAGACTCACTTAATCCATTCCTGAAGGGCACTTCATTTGCTTACCTGTATAAGTAATAATGCAACACTTGTATAAATAGAGTCAGCTGGTCTACTCTGAACAGAACTCCTGATCTTCAGAAGAGTTGAACCCCTTATATTTCATTCAAAATATTTGCCTTGTGAGAAGTAGGGACTGCATTGTCATGTGCCAGCTAACTTGCCCTTCACAAATTCCACTTGGAGGTTAACAGTCATGTCTATTTGTAGGAAGCAAGCAGCATCTTGTAAGTCCCAGTCATCATCGCAAATGGTCCGCCATGCCTCATTATGAAAGATTTCAACCCTCCCTGAGCAGGGACTTGTGCCATTCATCAGACAGAGATCTAGGGAAAGAGAAAAAGAGCTAAACATAGAAATAGATTTGTGGTGGTCATAAAGATATTGACAAGCTGGAATATGTCAAGAGGAGGGTGACCCAAAAGGTAGCAGGCCTGGAAACCATACTGTCTGAGGAGAGGCTTAATGGGCTGGGTATGTTTAGCCTAGAGAAGAGAAAGTTAGGAGGAGACATGATAGCTATGTTTAAATATTTGTAGGGATGTCATATGAAGGATGGAGAAAGCCTGTTTTCTATTGCTCCAGTGACATGGAGCACTGGATTCAAACTTCAGGAAAAGACATTCCAATCTGACAGTGGAATGTGCTGCCTGAGAGTGTGGTGGAGTCTCCTTTTTTGGAATTTTTTAAACAGAGGTTGGATGGCCATCTGTCAGGAATGCTTTGATGGTGTATGGTGGCAGAATGGGGATGGACGCAATGGTCCTTGTGGTCTCTTCCAACAACATGATTCTATGAGTCTTGGTTACAATCTTGGATTGAATTGGTGGAATAAAGAACTTTAGAGTGAAGACACCATAGCCTCAACTATCATCATCTTGATTAACCATCTTCATGTTTCAACTACAGTAAGAGAGATGCTAGATTACATGTCTGTCTGATTGTTACCCTGTTTACTGGAGGTCCTTGAGGGACACCTAAATGCGCTCACAAACAAGTTGGGGAAATTAGTTAAAGAGCACAAGCCAGCAATGCGAGAGGTAGGTCAACGCAGCGGAATCTTTTACCCAATGTCTACAGGGTCAGGCCAAGCCAAGGAGCAAACAGGATTGAAATAATAAATGTAGTCTTTATTAAAATACAGACAAACAGTGTATGCAATACACTCACACAGATAACTATATAGAAAATAAAGGTTGGAGAGGTATAGGGGGATTTTTGAGAGGGATTGTTGATTTGGGTGATACTACACCTGTCCTGAAGCCCGGGTAGATCACTGTGAAAGTTCGAAGGTGCGTAGTCTCAATATGTGGAACTGAGGGGAAAGCTTGCCAAGCAAAGCTGCAGCGAGGCTGGATGGAGGTTGGGAGCAATCCAAAGAAGCTCTCAAAATCAGGGGTTTTTATAGGGAGAAATGTGGCTACAGGCTATTCTGTACTTGGGGAAAAACAATGAGTTTAGGGCTGGAGATAAAGCCTCCGAAAGGTCAGAATTTAGCATGATTGAATTAAGTCCGAATTGACAAAGAGGTAGCCAGTATGCAAACGTGAAGTGTTTGACAGTTGAGAATTCAACTTGCCAAGTTGCCTGCTTGGGGCAGGGAGTTCGTGCATATATAATAGAGTACTTGCCTCTGAGGTCTCCTAAAGTGGCGAGACGGCTATTTCTGGCTTGCCTGTATTGTTTGGAATATTGCAGCAATTAGGGGCCGAGCCTGTCTGTGAGCTCATCTGGTGGACCTCGCAGGCACATGGAGAGGGATGGTAGAAGAAAGCCAAATTGTTGATATCAAAATGATATCTGACATCCCACAAGTTCAGGCTAGAAAACGGCCGTAACATGATCATCACACAGAAGTCCCAGCTTTTGATTCCAAGCAAAGACTTTTGTTCTAAATTTACTTTGGATACAGTTAAAGGTTTGCTTAATTATTTATTGGTCCAAGGAGCAGCACAGACTCAGAAGTGAAGAGATTAGCTAGAGTCTTTCTGTGAAACTGTTGTTAGCTTTGAATGTCAGGCCCCTGCTGCTTGCAAATTCCTCAGAGCTTGGAAATAAATGGGTTGAATACAGATTTACATCAATAACTAGTCAAAATAACAGGTAATTAAGTCAGTAAGTAGTACTTAAACAAAATTAGTAGCATTCGGGTTATTTAGCAGTGTTAATGGTTCTTTGTTATGCAAGCAGGTTGTAATAGATTGTAATAGAAGAAATAACAGAGATATTCTGTTTGGTTCATTAACAAGAAAAAAAATGATACACTGGGACCTCTTTACCTGGGACCTCTATATGCATGATTTCTACTTTCTGCAAACGTCGCATGCCTATACCTAAAATGGCAGTGACGTGCTGTTACCCTAAGACTTTGAGGTCCACTCCCAATGCCAGTGTCTCCTTAGAATTTGGTGAATTACAGCTCAGTGGAGGCCTGTGAGAGGGTAACGGCAGATCTTTTCACCATGTATACCAGTACTAACTGTACAGAGGACTGCAATTAAACATTAAGCTGTGCATTTTATTTGGGTTGTCAAAGCACACTAGTAATCAGACACTCTCAACAACTGTACAAGGCTATTGGAAAATAAAGTGTGAAAGGCTGGATAGAGAGAGAGGGATTGGGTGGAAAGGGTAATAGTTACCAGTACTGAAGAAGAAGGTCCAAGTGGAGTGGCTCAGACAAAGTCTGAGGGTAGCAAAAATGAACAGAGATCTGGGCACCATGTATTGTGTCCAAGTACTACAACTTACTGGGTGTCACGCCCTGCTTTTGAGACCTAGAAATAGACTATGACTCAGAGACTGAAACAGTAGAACCTGCTGAAAAGGAGGAGACAGTATCACCCATCCCAGAGACAGAACAAGGGCAGTGCCAGCTCCAACAGGGAGCTCTGCCCCTTCTGTCACAGAAGATAGCTCACCTATACCCACCTTTGCTGAGTGTAGACATCAAAAGGACACAGTTCTCAATGAATTAATAGCAAACAGCAGCTGGGTTAAACTATGGACCTATAAAAGTCCAGCCATTCCCCTCCAGAACCTGATGGTGATTAACTGACTGTTTCTCCTGCCATATCTCTGAACTCTGACTTAGAATTGTACTGACTATTTTTTGATCTATGGATGTTGCTGGGAATGTTGCTATGCTTTGTATTTGTCTTGGGTCTGTTGCTTACTAGATTAAAATAAGGAAACACATTGTGGAACTGTTGCTTGCTGCCAGCCTTGTCAGTGGCTCATTGGCTAACTGCCCAGACTGGGAGTGGACCATTTTAACAACAGGAAGTGAGAAGAAGTCCCTTTCTATTCTCATCATCTTTCCAAAAGGGCTTTCCCCAGCCTAAATTGCCCTGGTGAAGGCAAACACGTGGTGAATATATCCTCCACACTCCTTCTAAAGGGCTTGTGGGGGGCAAAAAATCAAGACCATTTAATTTGCAACTTTTCTGGTCTGAATGACAAGAAAACAAGTTAAAAAAAAAAACCTCAACAGCACCCTGAGCTGAAATTAGCAATAGGACTTTAATTTCCATCAATTACCTGAGCATATGACACTGCATCTTCTCCGTGACTACAATCACGGTTTTGTGAATGACTGCACTTGAGGAGTGTTGCTTCTGTCCCCAAACATTTGAAATCATCAAGCCAGATGTCACCCCTGTCCTTTTCCAAAGTGAGCTTCTCTTGGGGCTGCCACAGCTTCTTCACAGCCAAGTTCCCTGCACATGACTTGAACGCTGTTTAGGTCCCAGCCATCATCACACACGGTCCCCACTTCCTTTCAGGGAGCACTTCAACCCTCCCAGTGCATTGATTTGACCTGTTCTCCAAACTGGTAGCTGTGGGTTGTGGAATAATGAAAGACAGTGTCACTGATACATGCTCCAGTTCCATTGTTACTCTGTATGTTGGAGGTCCTGGGAGGGGCACCCAAATTACCAAATACAAACACAAGATGTGGGAAATTAGACCCGAGCACTCTCTTAAGCTAAACGAGAGGCAGGGTAACTTCAACTGGGATCTTTTAGCCCTATGTATACAGCATCGGGTCAGAGAGCAGTTAGACAAGTTCTAAAGTAACAAATAATTTTTTTATTAAGAACAACCAACACGAAAGACATGACAAACACTAGCTAACTGAGAAATAGAAGTGGAAAGTTTCAGGGGAGTGGGTAATATGACACCTGGTCTTGTGGTCCTGGAGAGAAGTGAGGATTGCAGGGAAGAAAGCTCAGCGCAGTTCGCTGAGGGGAGCTTCTTCAGACAAACCAACAGCAAGGTGGGATAGAAGTCCAAAGTAGTCTGAGCCAGTCCTGAAAGTGGGGAACTTTTATAGAGTAGATTGTGCCTACAGGCCATGCCATGCTCAGTGAGAACAAAAGGGAAATTGGAACTGGACAAAGGAGTTGGAAAAGGTCAAGTTTACATGATGGGCTTAGCGCTCGATGACAATAGTACGTCCAGTATGCAAATGGCTCAACAGAAAGGACTGGCTCGGCTCTCGGCCGGGCGTCTTTTGTGTAAGGTCGCGCTGAGCAAGGCACGTTTGCAATAAAGTGTTCCCTGAAGCATTGGAGAGGCTTAAGTTGCCTGCCTAAATGGGGTATGGAATTTACAACCATTAACGGCTGCGCCTAATACGTGCTTGTCCAGTGGACCCTTGCAAACACGTGGAGCAGGGTGGCAGAGAAAGGTCAAGTAAAGGCCAAATTATTTGATATCAAGCGATATCTAGTGCTCTCGCCAGACACATCATAACTGCAGTGACACCATATTCTTCCCATGCCTCCATTCCCCGGACCCATTCTCACTAATGCCCTTGTGGAAACATGCCTGAGTGGGAACATGGAAGAGGAACACAGAGCCTGGGAAATGGGTTGCTTGGCTAAACCATGAATGGGGATGTTAGTGCCCACTACTTTTGAAATGGTTTGTACAGCACTGCAAATCCAATATTCTTTCAGTCTTGGCAAGTCTAGGGCACGTTGTTGTTTCTTTGATGTTCCTGAATAAGGTTTTGAAACCTCAAACCTCAGTACCTTTAACTCAGAGCTACCCTGTACTTCACACCTCCCACTTTAATGGTTTGGCAAAAACAGAGGAAAGCAAATGTAGATAAAAACACCAGCTTCAGCCAACCCTGAGAACTTTCTTGTGTGCACTTTCAATCCCCTCTCTGATGTTTCCAGATGATTCCAACTGTCCTTGAAAGTCCAGTTGGGCCATGTCCCTCTTGCTTACTCTTGTGTCAGATTCCCAACTAACTGTTTGTGTTCACCTGATGCTGAAACAAATGGGTAACTGTGTGTAGCTCACCCACTTTATCTGAGCAACCTTTTTTTATACTTCTCATGTTTCACATTATGTGTCAGAGCTCATTCTTTAATACATGCTGACAATCTCCTATTCTGCCTATTTACAAATGCGAAATCTGATATAATTCTTGTAACGCTGCTGAATTTATAACAGAGAACTATGGTGTATGGTTTCTGGTCAGATTTCAGGTTGCCAAATGTCAAAATGGCAGGGTTTTTTAAAAGGTTTTTTAAGGGGTCTGTTTGATCTCACAATGCTCCACTCAGAGATTAATTACAGGAATTTCCTCTTTCTGCTTCTATTTCCTTTTTGCCCCTCACCACTGCTTTCATTCTTTTGTACCCATCTGTTGCTAAGCTCTGCTGATGTTCAAAACATGATTAATATTAAACTTGACTCAACACAAGCAAGTTAAGTTCTAGTGCTCAAAACTCTCTGGTTTAACTTTTTGCGTGTTTGAAGCCTCCATCAGAAACAGCCATTGCCCTGACTTAAGGTGAATATTAGTATTAGGCTAAGACAATGCAACTCTCAGAACTAAAGTGCATCCATTAACGTTTGTGTTGATGAAAGAGTATAAAGGGCTGTTTGGGCATGCAGAATCCAACTTCTATGCGTGAAGAGGGAATGGAGTCATTATTTAGCAAACTGTTTGACAGTGCACATTTTATACAGCCCCTTCCCTGCCCAATGTTTGTACCCCAAGACAACATTCTGCAGAAGGGAGGTATGCTCTCTGTCTGGAACCCCAAACTCTCTGAGTCCCTGTTCCCTTCTGAGTTGTAGAAAACTCAAGTTGTCAGGCTGCATAACTCCTGCCATAAAGCTGGATGTGGATTAAAACCATGGGTGTTTATTAGAAGAGATCAGGCAATAGCTTAGCATTGCTATAGTGAGGTAGAGTGCTAAAGAATATCATTTGCTGATTTTTACTTGCAATGAAATATCCAATTTGAAGCTTGTTTGTATATTCTAGTGCCTCAAATGGTTAACTGCTTTATTGCTCACTGCTACAACGTATCTAGGTGAGGAGAAAAGATCAGAAAACGAAAGCATGGAAAGCTGTTATGAGAACTGGAAATGCTCAAAGGTGGCAGGAATATGTTCTGGCCTCTAGGATGAAAGGTGTGTAAACAGGTAGAGTCTAGTAAAATGTTTAAGATGGTAGGGTAATGTAAGAATTATGATCCTCACCTAACCACAGCACTGCATGCCTAAATTTGTATGGAAAGGGATAAATCTATAACCACCATGTATGCCTTTAGTCTCAGCAATTTCTGAGGAAGTATGCTGTGTTGCTTGCCTTGCTACAAATAAGCCCTGCTATTCAACTCCGAGTGAAGTTTTTGGAGGGCAAGTTATTCAGGACACGACAAAGACATTTGCACAGAGATAGCCCACCCTTATGCAGACGGTATGTGTGCACACACTCCTTAATGCGTTTGACATTCATGAGTGGTGGGGCGAGGTGATGTGGCCCTACTCACATGCAGAGAAGAAACTGCTTCTGTGTGCACACAAGATTGGAATGAGCTCAAGAACAGCAAACTGCTTAAGAGTCAGTGACAACCCATCAGGGAGCCTTACTAAATCTGCTGACTCCTGAAGTGGCTGCCTGCCTGTAGAGCTCAATGGAATCGTGGAAAGGCTGGTCATTTGCCATCCAGGAGGAGCTAGCAGCAGCTGGGCCACGGTGACCACCTGAGCAGAAAGCCGTTCCTGCAGCAGCAGTAACTGGTTTACCTCTGGCTTTGCTCCATCGTGGTTCCGCGGCAGGGGAAGTGTCTCCTTCCTTTCCTCTAGGCCCCTCCCCGAGTGTTAGCCTGCGGTACAATGGGCTTTCACAGCTAGAAGGAAAAAGCAAAAGGCTTTTGCAGGCTCCATTTTGCTGTTCTTTGTGTGTGTGTGTGTGCCCCTTCAATTCAACCGTTGACTTATGGTTACTCCATGAATTTTAAAGGGTTTTCTTAGGCAAGGAATATCCAGAGGTGGTTTGTTGCCAGTTCCTTCCTCTGCAATCTAGCCTACAGCAGCTGGTATTTGCTGACAGTCATCCAAGTCCTAACCAGAGCTGACCCTGCTTAGCTTCCATGATCAGACAAGATCTAATGCCTTTAAGTAATATAGCCCCTGGGTCCTTAGCAAAATCTGGTTTTCTGGGGTCTGAGAGTGTGTGGCATGCCCATGGTCACTATGGCTGAGCAGGGAATCGAACTCTGATCCCCAGGGTTGTAGCCCAATGCTCAAACTACTACATCATGCTGGCTCTCTCAATGATTATATACTGTATATTGATGCTATTATAGATTCAAATATCTGGTTAGGAGTGGCATTTGATAATGGGAGATATAAACATACTAATTTACTGCCCATCTTAGCACTGGTAAAAGACAGAAATCAATGTTAAGACACGGTTTTCCACAGTGGCTTGTTTCTCAAGCCCTCTTTTCATATGTATAGCAAGGAGATTGTGATACTTCTTTCATGCACAGATGAGAGCAGTCCTACCCAAGGGAGTTCCCCATTGATCCCTTAACATTCTTCCATGCAGGCTTTGACCCCCCACACACTTTCTACAGCATTGTGCTTATCTCTAGCCAATAATTTTTCTTCTGCAGAGTCAAAAGTTGTTCTCCTCTGCAAGGAAGCTCTGCTGTTGTCTCCAGCCCACGATCAGAGATAAGATTCCTCCTTACACATTGAAATATTGAGTATCCTGACTTTTAAATATCTTTAAATCTGAAAGAACCAACTGTTTAAACATCTGCAGAGTTGTAACTGGAACTAGGCGAGTCTTGTAGGCCTGATGGTAGTACATAAGGACTTTCTTGAGAATAGATATAACTCAAAATGAGTTGTTCTTTTCGTTCTTGGTTGAAAAATATCCACTTTATATGAATAACATCTGACCATACCAGTTTGGCTTTGGCTGATCCTGCCAGGTATTCAGAATGTTAATATGGTGTGTCCCAGGTGTTTTTTCTGCTGGACGGAGAGACAAAGTCATCTTGACCTTCACAGAATAGCTGCAAGGTTTGTTATGTCTATCTTGCCTTGCAAGTTTCTGTCACATGAGAAAGATTTAAGCATTGACAGAATGTATATAATGGATGTATTGGATCACCCGATGTATGCCAGGGAGTGGCTAAGCTCTTAAAAGGCTTAGATCGTTCTCTGTAAGAGACCCTTCCCTTTCCCCTGATCCTTGCCCTACTCTTGTCTGTCTTCCATGCACCATGCCTCTTGTATTTTTTACTTGTTTTTGCTTCTAGACATGCTGCCTGAAGCACTATGCTTATCTTGTGCTTTGCTTTAATGAACTGCACTTAGCCTAGATGCAATGAGTTTGCACGGTTGTTTTTTCCAGTCTGGAGCAGCTGGCAATGTTTTAGCACTGCTTCTTATTTTTGCACTCTGTACATATTCTGAGGTGCAAACATAAGCACGCTGATAGTTCCTACTTGACTTTCATCATATGAGGGCCACATACCTGAGCATTCAACACTTGCATCTTGGGCTCTTTCCGCAACTCACCTTCTCTTGGCGCCCGGGAGCGGGGATCACCCAAGCAGCCTCTGCCGAGAGGCTCTCACACCCCCGCTTCTCCAGCTCCGCATGAGCTGCCTGCTTCTGAGCAGGCAGCACGAGAGCCCCACCTCTTCCTTCCACAGTGCAGCCTGGGAGTTTCCCAGGCTGTGCTGGGGCAGGAAGCATGACTGTCATGCCTCCAAAGGCTCTGCATGCACAGCAAGTGCATGCGGGGCCCTGGAGCAATGCGTGATCACACACCATTTTCGGCTGAAAGCCAAAAATGAAAAAGTGCGCGAGCGGTGTCTGCCCTACCCTGGAGCATTGTACGATTGTGAGTGTATTGTGCAGATTGCTCCTCACAATCACGCAACGCTCCAGGTGCCCTTTCGCATGGCAAATGCAGTGCAAAAAGGGTCTTGGTTGTGATTGCAACTTTCATTTCCCAAGGGGTACTGAGGATGCTTCTTCTCCAGTACCTTTGACTTTATTCAGCCAGATCCTTGGCCATACCTTGCTCCTCCAAAAGCTTTTGAGACACTTCCACAGTTCAGTTCCCTGCACACCACTTGGACATCCTGGGAATCCCATCCAGCATCACACACAGTCCCCCACTGTTGGTTGTGGAGCACCTCAACCCGCCCAGAGCAGTGATTTGAGCCATTGACAAGGCGGAGCTCTGGTAAGAGAAAACCATTAATAGAGAAATATGCTCACATAATTAGAAGCAGAAGCAAAAGGTATGAAGACAATAAAAATGCTAGAACTGTGTATGTTTTATACCCAGCATAATGTAGTAGTTTGAGTATTGGACTGTAACCCTGGAGAACAAAGTTTGATTCCCTGCTCAGCCATGGAACCCAAGTGGGTGACCTTGGATGTGTCACATACTCCAAGCCCCAGAAAACCCCATGATAGGTTCCCCTTAGGGTCACCATAAGTCAGAAACTACTTGAGGCCCACAACAACAACACAACACATTGTAAAAGTTCATTGCAATTTGTAAGGGTATCATGCAGAGATGGAAAGTATATGAGAGATTTTCAAAGGATGATCAAGGAGCTTATTGAATGCTGGAAAACTCTAGTGAGGAGAATCCTGGATCAAATCTTTGCATTTCCAGACTTATTATGTATCAAAAATGCAAGTGGTTTCCATTCACAGAAATCGACATTTGGGGCATAGAAAACATTTTCTTTGCAGAAAGCTGCTTTTTCTGCCATACCACTTTCTACAACACCATCTTCTGTGCAGTACATCCTGAACTATGAATAATCTTCAAAATCTGCATGAATTTCCATGACTTTCTTGCAGCAAAGGACAAAACTCTAATATTTGGCCAGACCTTGAAATCAAGGTGGTATCTGCAGGCCAGTGTTAGGATGAAGTTTCTTTCACCTTTGCTGTAGGCTGGGTAACCATGTTCCTGACATATCTTTGGGCCAGTGTGTGCAGGACTATCCAGGGTACTGCCTCTTTTCTGTTCTGGACTCACACCAGCTTCTCAACTTACCATGTACTGTCTCACCTGAGCTGTTGCCCCATTAGAAGGCTGGAATTTCTGATGAGGTAAGACACAACTAGAAAACATGTTTTTAGATACTGGGATGGAACATACAGATCACTGCATATTTCCCATTGGTACATTTAAGGGGATTTTAAAGAAGTATCCGATGCACTGCTTCAGAAAGGACACAGAACGGGTGTCCATTCATCTTCTGTGGTGGATGAATATCTCAAGGGCGGTCACAGAGAGGAGAGTGCAAGGCTGATCACTGCTGCCCTAGAGGATAGGACCAAGTCTAATGGTTTGAAGGCACAGGAGGGTAATTTTTGATTGAACATGATAAGGAACTTCTTGGCAGAAAGAGAATCTTGATATACCAAGAGTACTGGGGTTTATTTCTATGAACATCTTCAAAAAGAGACTGGAGGATTCTCCAGCTGTAGTTCCTGCACCAAGCAATAGGTTGGACTTAATGGCCTATGGAGCCCCTTCCAATTCTAGGATCCTATGATGCCCATCACAATCTGCAGATTTCATAGAGTGGCGCAAGAGTATGGATATGTTGCAGAGAGGGTGCTTGAGCTCCAGGACACAAACCCTTTCCTTCTGAACTCACATTTCTTTTTCTTGTTTAGGAATGTCCCCCACCACCCAGACTCTCTTGCTTTCATCTTACATTTCAGCCACTCAGGACCCCTTTCAGGACTGTATCTGAGCCATTGTCTGTTCTAGAGATGGGACGAGTACAGAATTTTCCGGATCCGGATCCGAATCCCTGGAAGGTTCTGCGACTCCACGGATCTCACAAATCTCGAATCTTTTGAATCCTTTTTTGCAAAAGGGTTTAAAAAGCAAGGGAAACAAAGCACTTCTATTGAAAGGTGTTTTGAAGCAGAATTTGACGTCTTTGTTGAATGAAAAACAAATTAAATAGTAGTTTTCACTTTCAGGAAAACATACCCATATACTTCTTATTAAGAATTACATGTAATTTGGAAGTAGTTCCAGATGTTGCAGTTGACTCCTGCGTTGACTATTACAAAACAAAACAAAAAGTGCAAGGATAATCTTGGGAAACACACTCTCACAGCCTTAGCAAAAGCCTAGGCAAAGGCAAACCTGCCTCTGAAGAAATCTGGCCAGGACAATTGTCATAGTTTTGCCTTAGGATCTCACCAGATTGAAAATAACATGAAGGCCCTTTCTACACAAGCAGGAAAATGCGGATTATTAACCCCATATTTTCCTGCCTGTGTAAACAGAGCCATATACTACAGTACAGAGATAATCCAGGTCAAAACTGGATTTTTCTTTGCATAGCTCCTTATGGCATCCTGGGGTCTGTAGTTTGCTGATGCACCAGCACACTTTGGCAGAGAAGGCTGTAACACCTTGTCCAACTACAAACCCCAGAATTGTGTATGAAAGAGCTTTGCAAGGGACCCATGCAAATGAATCTTCTTCAGCTGTCCTTGAAATCTCAGTGAAATCTCAAGTCCTGCAATAAGGAAAGCACTTTAAAAATACAAAAACACCAGTCTCTAGCCCAGTCTCAATTCTCTACCCTGATGTCCAGTCTCAAGTCCAAAAACAAGGAAGGAACTTAACAGATGCAAACAAACACCAGCCTCTAGTCCAGTCTCAATCCCTACCCTCCAGTCTCAAGTCAAAAGAAGAGGAAGAAGAGAATAATTACCTTGCAGAGGGAGGCCGCCACAGGGGCAGGCAGCAGAAGTGAGCTTGAACCAGGGCTCTCGCACCAGCTCAGGCCTCCTGATGTGCAGGAAAATGGCTCTCGTCGGCCCTGCACGCACATGAGGGCCTGATCCAGAGCTCTCATGCCAGCTCAGGCCTCCTGGCATGGAGGAAAGCGGCTCGTGCTGGCTCTGAACGCCTGTGCGGGCCTGATCCAGGACTCTCGCACCAGCTCAGGCCTCCTGGTGTGCAGGAAAGCAACTCTCACCAGCTCTGTGTGCCCGCACGGGCATGATCTGGGGCTCTCGCACTGGCTCAGGCCTCCTGGTGTGCAGGAAAGCAGCTCTGGCTGGCCCTGCATGCCTGCGCGGGCCTGATCCGGGGTGCTCAGGCCCTGGGGTGTGCAGAGATTCGAAAGATTCAATTCGCCTGTTTTGGCCTGTGAGTTAGATTCCCAAATCTCGAATCCTCAAGGATTCGAGGATTCGCAGATTCGGTTTGCCCATCCATAGTCTGTTCTCTTATATAAGCACACACACAGAGAGAGAGAGAGTCTCTGTACATTCTCACAGACCAACCTAAGCTTTCCTGCTTTACTCCTCATTTCTTGCCTCCACCTATTTCTCAGGAATAGTTCTGAGACCACCTGTTACCATGCCATACACCCCAATTTGTGATACAGTCTAATTGATTATAAGTACTATTTAACTGGCAAAAAATAAATATAAATCTTAGACTTGTGGCTGCAAGCTATGTGAAAAGGAACGAACTCTGGCTGGAAATGTCTGGGCTAAGAAAAAATGAACCTCAGCATGGCCAGGTCAACTCATCCTCTTAAGCACCCAAACCTAGGGAACAATGGCAAGCGAAGCCGCTAGAAGGAACTTACTAAAAGCCAGTGTCTTGTTACCTCTTCCCAAGAAAACTGTTTCTTTTACCTCTCCCCCACCTCTGCAGTCAATAGCAGGCTGTCATGATTTCCTTCAATGCTTGTCATCTGCCACTAGGACAACCAGAACTTTCTGGACACCTTTTTTTTGGGGGGGGGCTCCAGCAGAGAGCCCTTGACACATTCCCCTCAGGGCAGAAAAAGTATTTAAGCCCTGACTATTTTGCAGCCCTTTGTAATCCCCTTGATGGACACTGCCACTCTTTCTGTTTGTTCCCCAGTCCTAGGCTATCCTCAAGGCTTCAGGTCTGACCCTTCCAGTGCTAGTTCCCCTCTTTAGGAATGGTAACTATTACCCACTTCATCCCAAACTCTATCTATCCAACCTTTCTCACCTTTATTTTCACTAGCCTTCCATGGTTGTGAGACTGTTTGATTGCTTGCATGTGTTTGCAAATTTCCCACAACAAAGACTTTTTTATCAGATAGTACTGGTAAACACTGTTGAAAAAAATCCTGTAAGGTTACCCCACCTCTCAAAGGCCTGCCTTTTTGAGCTAATTTTCCCCCACCTTTTCATGGAGAAACAGGTACTGCTGGAGGACCTCATGTCCCCCATCTTTTAGGGGTAACACCCTTGGTGCTCAGAAATAGTCAGGAGAACAAAGACTGCAGGTGATGGAAGACCATCAGCTCACCTTGGAGCACTCCCATTCACATGGAACATGTCTTCATTAAAGAGAAAGAAAAATAGAAAAACATTTAAGAATTAACAAGACACTTTTGTGGTCTCATGGGGAGGTGTACAGGGGCACAGTGCTATCCACAGCCATCTTGAGTCTTTCCTCAGCTGTAATTCATTCTTGATCCATTGCCTGAACACATAATGCCTGCAGCTCCCTCTCGTTCCTGTGTTGTCCTTCAGAATCTCTCAGCTCACAGTCAACAAGGGCAGTTTCTGTGCATTTAAAGTAGCTTAAATGTAGCCTGATGGGACCATGTCATCTTCCAAAATAAGATCCTCTTGGAGCTGATAGGGCTTCTCCACAGCCCACATCTTTGCACACAATTTGAGCTCAATTCAGATCCCAGAAATGATCCCCGATGGTCTCCCACTGCTGCCTGTGGAGCACCTCAACTCTTCCAGAGCAGAGACTTGAACCGTTCACTAATCTGACCTTGCCTGGAATGTTTAAAACTAGTCTTATTTCTTTCCCTTCCAATTCTTCATTGTTTCTGGCATCTTTTCCTACTTAATGAAACTTAATCAATTAAGGCTGCACAAATGGAAGTTTGGTCATGGTGAAAACTATATAGAAGCAGTATGTGGACTTTGTCATGGGTAGGAAGGCCATGGAGATCCATGCCCCACCCCCTTTTTCTTTTGACCTGCTATATAATCCAAGGGCCACAGCTGCCCCTGTGTGCAGAGGGTAAATATTGCTCAAAAGGCAAATGCCTTGAGATTTCTAGCTATCCTTGCTCTTAGAAATCCTTGAGATTTCTAAGAGCAGGCATTGTCATTATTTTTCTAAAACACTAACACATGCGTGGGGGGAATCCTTTGGAGGATGGAACAAAAAAAAAACATGGAAGGTCTCACACATTTCCATACCATTCCCACTCCTATTTATTGAACCTCATGTCCACTTTTGGGAAATTCTGGGAAGGCCTGGAAATCCAGCTGTTGTTTCCAAGGGGCTTACACCTGAGTAGATTTGCATCTAAAGTAGCTATGCTTTGCACCTTTTGTTGGGGAAAAAAACAAAAAACAGCTGGTGAAAATATCATCTGGCTGTGCCGACTTTACTTTGGCCTCAGCCTACATCTGATGACAGAAACTCACCTGAGCACTCCACGCTTGCATCCTGTCTGTGGCTGCATGTGTGCCCTCCCCAAGGACCTTTGACACATTCACTCAGGACAGTTTCTTCTCCTGTGCAGTTTACTCTTGAAAGCCAGATGGGGCCAGCTCCTTGGCCATACTGGGCTCCCCCTAATATTTTTGCAACTGTGCCACAATCTTGTTCCCAGCACACAACTTGGGCATCCAGTGAATCCCATCCAGCATCACATATCTTCCCTGACTGTTGGTTGTAGAACACTTCAATCCACCCAGTGCACTGATTTGAACCATTTACTAGACGGACCCCTAATGGGATGGGACACAACTTTTGGGTACATGTTAAGGAACCCTCTTCTTCCTCAGACTCAGTTCCTGTCATGATTTCACCTGGCAACCCTAATTACTACTGGGAAAAAGAGATGAAGACTTCAGAAAGTTATGCCCTGCTGGCTGAGATTATGAGCATTCTTGTGCATGCCTCAATTATTTTTCTTATTTCTCCCATTTGAGGATTTTTTACAGTACTGAGTGGGCAGTCTGTGTGTAACAAGGCTCTGCTGTGAACAGATGCTGCAGTTGCAGAATGGATGCAAAGGTGTGCAAGGAAAGACAATTATCACAATTGCATAGCATCTTTATAGACAACGCAATTATAGATAGAGAGGAGCTTCATGAAATAAGGCTGTCAATGAGAAACTGCTTGAGATTGTGATTTGCAGGAAGGTTTTAAGGCAGCCTGGAGAGAGTAACAGTGCTCGGGTTGGAAAATCAACTAAAGTTCCCTTCAGACAGTTGTCTCTCTGCAGAAGTTCTGCTCAAGGCAATAGACATCTGGCACCTGGCTGGGTGACAAAGAGGAGGGAGCTCACTGTTGCCTTCTTCATGGGTTCATTGCACGTGTCAAGAAATGCTGATGCTTTGGTCATCTGGAATGTTGTGTCCAGTCCTGGGTACCTCATTTCAAGAAGGATATTGGCAAGCTGGACCATGTCCAGAAAAAGGCAACCAAAATGATGAAGGATCTGGAAGCCATGCCCTATGAGAAGCAGCTTAGGGAGCTGGGTCTGTTTAGTCTGCAGAAGAGAAAGTTAAGCCAAGATGTGACAGTCATGTTTAAATATTTGAATGGATGTCATGTTGAGGAGGGAGCAGGCTTGTTTTCTGCTGCTCCAGAGGCTAGGACAAGGATCAATGGATTCAAACTGAAGGAAAAGACATTTTACTTGAACATCAGGAAGAATTTTCTGACGGTCAGAGCTGTTCGGCAGTGGAGTATGCTGCCTCAATGGAGTGTGGTGGAGTCCACTTCTTTGGAGATTTTTAAACAGAGGCTGGATGGCCATCTGTCAGGAGTACTTTGATGTGGGTTTCTGCATGGCAGGGGGTGGCACTGAATGACCCTCTGGTCTCTTCCAATTCTGTGATTCTATGACTGTATGAATCTATGACTCTATGATGTTGGCTCAAAAAGAACAAGGTCAAACCAAAGAAAACACAGATGTCCTCTACCAGTGTGTAGGTGTAAGAAGACAAAAGAAGAATATTGTACAAATAAGTCTAAATCCAATTGGTGAAACTAATCTAGAATAGAGACTTCGAATTAATAAGTTGAGGGTTAGATAAATGGGAATATAACTTACCAACTGAGCAATGTATTCAATGAGTCTCTTCTGGTTGGAACTAACATTTGGATTGGGGGGACGGAGAACATTTAACAATATCCTTATTTCTTACATTGCAGCCATCAGTTGAGTGATTTCTTCCCTTTGGCTTCTTTTTTTATCAGCTGATGAATCTGTTGAGATTTGGGCCATAGGCAAGAGTTAATGGCAATCTCTGTTTTTACCTGGAAGCCAACAGTTGACTGATTCCTTTTTTCTGTTTTTTTTTTTTCTCCAGCTATTCAGTCAGCTGCCTCTGTTGAGACTGGTATTCATCTGGGAGTGGCTGGCTTGGTCTTCATTGTTTTGGTGGTGATTGTGGCTGAGGCAGTGTACAGGAGGAGGAAGAGAATGGAGCTTTAAGTAGTCCTGGCTTTCTTGTTCCAATGCCCAAGACCCACCCTTGATGCATGTAATCAGTCAACAGAATCAGTTTCTCTGCAATCACATTTCCTCCTGTTTTTCTTCATCTGGAGCCTCAGTTAAATGTTAGCCTGTCACAACATCCAGAAATGATTTCTCTGTACAGAAAGAGAAACATAGGAAAAAACTCCCTATCAAATCCTGCCTTGCTACTCCTGAACAGACATTGAGCTAGGCAAGGATATTTGAATTCTGCTTTCTGTTTAGTGGCCCAGTCATATCATGCTGGTTTTTGTGTCATTGTTCACTTGTTCCTTGGTCTTCATCTGATTCTGCCTGGATGTGGTCTATCTGTTATTCTTGAAAAATGCCTGGTGTTTGGCTTCCACAAATCCACCCATGACTTGGGTTCTGTTAGAAGGAATGGTGTCATTCAAAATAATCAGCCAAAATTTCTGTGTAAGGTGGAAGCCCTCATTTCTCCAAGGCTCAGGGCCTTCATCCCCATCCCTGCTAATGGGTGGTGCTGCCTTATTCCCTTTCTCAAGCTGTCCCATGTCTGGTGTTACCCTGATTTCTGGGCGTCCCGTGAGGGACACCTAAATGTGCTCTCAATTATAATAAGTTGGGGAAATTAGAAAAGAGCACAAGCTAGCAATGCGAGAGGCAGGGCAACGGAGTGGAATCTTTTACCCAATGTCTACGGAGTCAGGCTGAGTCAAGGAGCAAACAGAAGTGTAAGAATAATAATTGTTTTTATTAAAATACAATCAAACAATGTATGCAACACACTCATACAGATAACTAGAGAAATAAAGGTTGGAGTGGGACAGAGGAATTTTTAAGAGGAGTTGTTGGTTTGGGTAATACTACACCTGTCCTGAAGCCTGGGCAGTCTGAAGATTGAGTTCGTAGGTATGAAGTCTCAGTACGTGGGACTGAGGGGAAGGCTTGCCAAGCAAAGCAACAGCAAGGCTGTATGGAAATTGGGAGTGATCCAAAGAAGCTCTCAAAGTCAGGGGGTTTTATAGGGAGAAATGTGGCCACAGGCTAGTCCCTACTTGAGAAAAACAATGAGTTTCGGGCTGGAGTCAAAGCCTCCGAAAGGTGAGAATTTAGCATGATTAAGTCCAAATTGTCAATAGAGTAGCCAGTATGCAAAAACGGAGTGCTTGACATTTGAGTATTCAGCTTGTCAAGCTGCCTGCTCGGGGCAGGAAGTTCTTTGTAAGCAGCGTGCACACATAATAGAGTACTTGCCTTTGAGGTCTCTTGGAGCGGTGGGATGGCTATTTCTGGCCTGCCTGCATTGTGTGGAATATTACAGCAATTAGCAGATGTGCCTGTCTGCGAGCTTGTCCAGGGGACCTTGCAGCGCGTGGAGAGGAATGGGTGAAAAAGGCCGAATTATTGATATCAAAGTGATATCTAATATCCCTCAAGTGCGGCTTAGAAACTGTGGTAACACTGGCTCCATAGGCCTGCAAGAATCAATGAATCATAGAGAGGGAAGAGACAACAGGGACCATCCATTCCAGTCCCTTGCCACACAGGGAGACATCATCAAAGCATTCCTGATAGATGGCCAGCAAACGTCTGGTTAAAAACCTCCAAAGAAGGAGACTCTACCACACTTTGAGGCAGTGTTTTCCACTATCAAACTGTTCTTACCATCAGGGACTTTTTCTTCATGGTTTCCAGGCCCTTTGCCATTCTGGATGTCCTCCTCTGGACATGTTCCAGCTCCCAGTATCCTTCTTGAATTGTGGTGCCCAGAACTGGATGCAGTATTCCAGGTGGGATCTGACCAAAGCAAAGAAGAGAGCCCGTCTGCCCTCTACAGAGCACCAGGTATGGCATGCCCACATGCAGGTGGGCTGTTTCGAGCAGAGGAGGGAGGATGCTATCGATGAAGCCTGGGAGGGAGCCAGGTAGCAACAGCTTGGGGATATTCAATCTCCCACCCCCCAATCCAATGCTCCTCCTCAATTTCCTTGTCCATACCACAGGCCAACAACTAGTCTGTGTCAGCATACCCGTGAAACCAGCTGAATGACGCCATTACTTAGAAGTAGTAAATGTCAAGCACTGTAACAGTGAGTATAGTGTCATGCAAAGAAAAATGATGATACAAAATTCTTGTGGAGGTCCTTTTCTTACAAGAGCTAAGTCCTACTACTTGGCAAGTGAGCACATAGGATGTCATATCAAAGAGGAAACAGGCTTGCTTTCCACTGCTCCAGAAACTAGGACAAGGAGCAATGGAATCAAGCTACAGGAAAAGGCAGATTTCACTTAAACCTCAGGAAGACCTTCCTGACAGTCATTGCTGTTCAGCAGTGGAATCTGTTGCCTCAGAGTGTGGTGAAGTCCCATTCTTTGGAGGTTTTTAAACAGAGGCTGGATGGCCATCTGTTGTGAGTACTTTGATGTATATTCCTGCATAGGAAGGGATTGGACTGGGTGGCCCCTGTTGTCTCTTCCAACACCCTCCGAAAGGGTTTGTGGGCCCCAAAACCAGGAACTTGGAGAGGGTATCTGCAGAAAAAGAGAGAGAAAGTTGACTATTGTGATTATGGGAAGATTCTGCTGGTTGACTTCTTCCTCTTTCTATTTCAGGGAGAATGCATGATGGCCCTTCTGGAGTGTGTGTGTGGGAGGTACAAAAAATAAACATAACCCCTTCCAGACAAGGTCAGGGGACTGGGAAGAAGAAACAATATTGTTGGAGGGGAAAGGGAGGGGGAAGGGAAGGGAGAAAAAGGTGTTTGTAGTGGGGAGAGTTTGGACAAAACAAGTCCCTGAACCTGGTGAGTATGTGTGAGTGTGTGTGTGGTCTCTTTCATTGCTGATGTACATACACAGCAAGAGCCATTTTGTTGTTAATAAATGATTTCCTCCCATGGTTTGAAATACAAGTCACTGAAAAAGGTGCTTAGCTGAAGCCTGCGCGTTTGCTTTTTCTTTGAAACAGAAAAAGAATAAAAACGACAAGCTTCATTTGTGGTTTAAAGCTATGCAGGTTGGGTCTTCAAGAAGTCGTGTTGAAGGAAAGATAAACAGAGGGAAGATGAGGCTGATTAGGAAGTTGCTGTGAAGAGATGTTGTGAAAAAGGCCAGAAAAGGAAAGGGAAGCAGATGGATGAAGTTAAATCTTGGGTTGTGCTAGAAAGAGATGGGATCATTGGGATCTCTCTAATTACCAACAGTTTCTGGCCCTTCACTACAGGTTTGTAACTGCTACTCCCTTTCCATTCCCAGAGGACTGTGGCAGCACAGGGACATCTCCTATAACCCCTTTCCTTTTCCTTTTAATTCTGAGCTTGCTTCCCCCACCCCATTATTACACTTTTAATGATTTTAGACTTTCATTTTCCATTTCCCTTCTGAGTAAGCAGTCTATGAACTATTTCTTGTTTCTGAGACTCTCCCCCACCCGCCCCACAAACTTGGAAACAATTCACAGGCGATTCTGGTCTTCTGATTCTCCAGTCTGCTTTCTGCAACCAGTCTTTAAACTGGACACTATTTCATTCTGCACTTGTTTTGTAAGACTGGGCTTTTTCTCCAACTCTTTTGCTTGCGTGCTTGGTTTTTAATCTTTCTATCAACTCTCGGATGTTCTCTTGCATCTCTACATCTCTGCCTTTGCTCAACAACCCTATCAGGGAGCTCCCTTGCATCCCACCAAACAGCCGAAATGGCAACTGATCCTAGTCGATTATGTTCTACTCTCCCTAGAACTGCAAAAACCTAGAAAGTTGTTACAATTGAAAACTCCTCCTCTTCATATTCTGATGAGGATGTTACCTCCAGAAGTGGGTATTTCCCTGCCTGTCTGCCTATAAGCCTGGCTGAATAATAATCAGGGCCCGAAGCCTTGCTGGGCCTATGTCATGGGCCAACAGGCTACTAGAGTTCCAAAGATCTCAACAAAGGCCTGCAGGCCTACAATCACTAACTGATGCCTGACATCTTGTTATCAGCCTTTGGCTTGACAGGGGTCTGCAGGACAAAGGGTGCCTCTGGGCCCAGGGCAGAGCTTCACACATTGGTCAACTGGCCACTGCAGCCCAGTTGAGGCCCATTAAATCCAAGCATGATCAAATCCAAGCATGGGGTGGTGAAAACCTGACAAGTCCAATTGGGACCTATCCCACCAGCTGCCCCCAGGAATTCCCAGGCTGCCCAAATCCTCTGTGCAATTGGCACAGTGGTTAGATGCCAGTAGTGCAGCCACAACTTTGTGAGTTTGATCCTACAGGGCTCCAGGTTGACTGCTTCTTCCATTCTTCTGTAGGTCAGTAAAATGAGTACCCAGCTTTTGGGGGGCAATTAGCTTACATGTTGTAAACAATTTAGAGAGTGCTTGCACTGATAAGTGCTATAGAAATGTAACTGCTATTGCTATTTATACACCCAGCCATCAGCCAAACACCCAGACTGTGAAACTGTTACCCTGTTCTCTGGGGTTCCCGAGAGGGTGCCAAAATAACCAAATAACAACACAAGATGGGGAAATTAACTGGAGCACTCTCTTAAGCTAGCGAGAGGCAGGGTAACTTAGCAGGGATCTTGCCACCCAATGTCTATGGGGCCAGGTCAGTTAAGCAGTCAGACAGGTTTTAAAATAGTAAAAATGATATCTTTATTAAAGGGCAAACAACAGAAAAGACACCACAAACACAGAAATGAGAGTTTTCCGGGGGGAATGGGTGATACGACACCTTTTCTCGTAATCCTGTAGAGGTTAGAGGTTGCAGGGGAAAAAGCTTAGCGCCATTCGCTGAGGGGAGCTCGCTGGGCAAAATGGCAGCAAGGCAGTCTGGAACTCGGGAGCGATCCAAACAGGGCTAGAGGTCCAGACGGGGAGAGCGAATGATCCGGACGGGGCAAGCAAGAGATCCGAGGTGGTCTCGGAATCAGGGAGTTTTTATAGGGTGAATTGTGCCTACAGACCATGCCATACTCAGTGAGAACAATGCGAGTTTGGAGCAGGACAGAGCTTTGGGAAAATCAAGTTTTACGTGATCAGCTTAGCGCAGATTTAACAATGGTATAGCCAATATGCAAATAGCTTGGCATTGTAAGAGTATTGGCTTGAGGCTGGGCGTCTTTGTTTAGAGTAGCGCCTAAGCAATGGGTGTCTGCATGAGAGGTCCCTGAAGGCAACGGAGTGGCTTTGTTTTGCCTGCCTAGGTGGGGAATGCAATGTCCAACACTTACCGGCCGCTCCTGTGTACGTGCTTGTCTGGTGGCCTCGCAAACACGTGGAGCAGAGTGGCAGAGGAAGGCAAAATGATTTTGATATCAAAAAGAGATATCTAGTGCTATCACCGGGTAGGCCTGAACCATAGTAACAAAACCATGGGATGCCTGATCACAGAAGGGTGATGTCTAGGGTCCTCAATGTGGTACACTGACTCCCTCCGCAACCCCTCATCACCATCAAACTGTTCACTCATTCACTGTCTTTCTTAGTCTTGATCCTTCACTGCTCCCCCCTTTCCAAAAGTTTGGCCAGTTGCTCTGTTCACTCACTTATATGCTCACTCATTTTGCTTGCTCTTTTTTCTTTTATTTCTTTTTCTTTTTTATTTTTGCTTGACAACAAGCAAAATAGCAAGAGAAGGGGGTGGCAGGAGTTTTTGAAGCCTCCACCTACACCCTTACCATGCTCTCCATTGTAGCTCACAGCACCATGATGCAAATTAACCTGGCCTCTTCCCCCTAGAGATCAGCAAAGGCATCTCCCTGCCAAGATGTTGTAAAGCCTAGCTGGGGAGAAAAATTCTCAAGTGATTCCAGTCTTCTGATTCCCAAATCTGCATTCAGCAACTATAGTCTTTTCAGTCAGACACCATTTCATTTTTGATATCTCCTGCTTTATTCCATTAAACTGGGCTTTTTTACTGTTTGCTTTTAATGAGTAAGTACTTTTGCATCTCTAGATCTCTGCCATTGATTAGTAACTCTATGAGTGAGCTCACTTGCTTCCTGCCAAGCTGATCCTTGTCAATTTTGTTTTCCTTGCCCACCAATCATGATAACCTAGCAAATTGTTTCAGTTATAGAGTAGATCTCTAGACAACACTTTCAAAAATTGTTTCAAAAAGATCACACCAGTGTGATCATGCCCCATCCGCCATGTAAAGATTTCAGGAGTCTTGATCACATGGCTTTCTCCTCCATAGAGTCATACTAACCTAGCAAGTTATATGACAGGAAAATCAGATTTGCAAGCCACACTTTCTGGAATTTGGGTTGGTCACAATTTATGGCATTAGATTGTACTTTCCTGGTTATTTGTGCTTATAGTTTATAAACATATGACACAGTAAGCAATTATGGCAATCTTGTTTGCCTGTTCTTTTGTCATACTGCTTCTGTCCAGTTTGGATTTATCACTCCATACTCAGCTGAAGATTGCTCTTGGATTAAGATGTTTCTCTGTCCAGTATACCAAGAGTGCAGGTGGTTGATTCCATAGTTTCATCGTGTTCTGAAACAATCTTTCACAGGACTATCCTGTGATATAACACTATGGTGTTATATCACAAGTGCCTAATAGGTCAGGATTTTTTTCAAGATGAGAGACTATAGATTAAGGTAATATCTGCCCTACACTGTTATAGTGCTATTATTTCATTTTCAACCTCCTGTGGAATTCTGGGGTTTGTAGTTTCCTGAGGCCAAAGAGCTCTCTGGCTGAGAATCCTAAATGCCCTTACCTAAACTACAAACCCCAGGATTCCATAGGATGTTGAAGGTGGAATAATCCCTATAACAGTGTATTGCAGAAAAGACCTAAGGTTTAGACTTAACTGGATTTTTTAACTGGCAAGTGGTACCTTCAGCTGCATGCTTTTAAACTGACATACCCTCATAGATTCCTTGGATTATTTCCATCTTTATAAACTTTAAGGACTTTAGTTTAAATTTGGAAATTAAACACAGCACAGGTGAGGGGATTTATGAAAGGGCCAAATTTAATGTGTGTGCATAAAATTAAAAGTAATCTATTGAAGATCTGAAGATCTAGCTCCACTCACTTGCTGAATACCAGATATAGGATAGGAATTGCAATAGGGCAAGCTGAAACAACTTCAACTCGTGACAGAGAATCAATACACAAGGATAAGCAGCAAAATCCAGATTGGATGGGCATCCAAGAGAATTTGGTCAAAAACTCTGGAGTCTCGCTGCTATTCTATCAAGCATTTTTAGAAAACACTGAAGGATGGATCCTCCACTCTGAACTGAATATCTCGTCCAGTTGAATCATCCAGATTCACTCATCCAGAATAGCAGTGAGACTCCAGAGTTTTTGATCCAGTTGAATCTGGATGAGATCATCACTGCAAAAATGTAGGCTTTTTATTCCCTTTAGTTAGTCCAGTTTGTTCTGTGACTTTAGACTTAAAAAGATTATGATTGATCACATGATGAAAGCCACAGTTTCCATCCGATCAAAAATGATGATAGGGAAGAGCTGTGTTTGTGATCAGTGTCAGATTTCAGAAGCTGAAGCCCATAGCTGAGATCTCCCTTCAGGGAGCAATATAACTGTTTTGCCCCTGAGGTCTGTTCTGTGTGGTCTTTCAGGATGAGAGTCTCTTTCTGCATCCTCTTTCTTGGTGAGTAACACAGAGTGAAATGCTGTGGGACCAAGGACTTTGGAATATCAAAGAAGGGGGACACGGAGACCCAGTATTCTTTCATTTTTCTTCAAAGACTTTCCCAAAGACTAACAGAATCATTTGCTTTTTCTAGGATGGTGGCTAATTGGCCAGAGTTGGATACCTGGAGGTGAGCATACACAGAATATCAGTGTTAGTACATGCTAAAGATGCAACATTCATTCTAAATGCTTGTTTGGACTAGGGGTGTAAAGAATACTTGCAAATATTTTTGTACTTGTACATAAGGTTGTCTCAAACACTCTGGAATCTTTTTCTCATTTTAGAACTTATTTTTTTAAAGGATTGTACAAAAACTTAATTTTTAAAAAAATACCCAACCAAACATTTTTGCACAGACTACAATATTGTTTGGGCATTGATGCTACTTTCTGAACAAAAAGTGCAAACAAATATTTGCCAAAAAAAAAAAGAAAGAAAGAAAGAAAAGAAAAGAAGAAAAGAAAAGAAAGTTCCTGAGTGGGAAAAATCACTGAGCAATGAACAAAAGCTCTCATCCTCTCACCCATGCAGGAGAAGTCTTTTGAAAGAATTGTGTTCTTGTAAGCAAGAATGAGATAGCAAAGACTTACAATTTGGACTAGAAGTAAACACATGAAGACTCAACCGAACCCCTTGATAGTGTGTGGATGTACCACATTCCTGGCACATGAGTCCAGTTGAGTCAATGCAAAGATATTTCCTTGAAATCTCTCTCTGTGCATTTTAGATTCATTTTTTTTCCAACTGATTTCTTGTGAAACCATTCTATCTTTTGCTCCTTCATTTAAACTGGAAGAGAAAAACAAGCTCTTTAGGAATTGTTCTCAAGACATGAACATCAAAAGTCAGTCTTTAATGCATATGTTTTCCAAGTAAGAAGGAGCTCTTTTGGAAACTATATGTACATGATATAACTTTAAACCTCTTACTTCCCTTCTGCTTAATAAAATCATTTTTCACACATATATCTCTTTAGCAGGCACACTAATGTCAATGAGATTCCTGGCACTGATAATGCAAATCCAGACATATTTCTTTTTGTTATCAATGACAGAACTTGGGCCTTTTCCGCAACGGGCGAAGGAATCACCCCGTGCCGCTACTCACCAGACCTTTTGGCTCCCAGTTCAGTGCACAGCACTCCAGAGCAGTGCATGCTTGTCAATACGCACTGCTCCGGCATCCCAAATGGCAGCTTCCAGTTGGTTGAGGGTTTCAATCAACTGCTGAAGCTTGCCAGCCTAAAGCCCGCCCCCAGGAGGCATGGAGCAAGGTGCTATCAGTATGCTGATGACACCCAGATATATCTCTCCATGCCTCGGATAACAGCATTAACTAAGGATGGATAGAGTGCCTGCTATCAGCTTTGGCTGATACGCCAGCTGCGCCCCTTCCTGGACTTGGAACACCTAAAAACAGTGGTACATGCGCTGGTAACTTCACGGCTTGACTTCTGTAATGCGCTCTACATAGGGCTACCCATGTGCTTAGTCCGGAAACTTCAATTAATTCAGAATATGGCAGCCAGGTTGGTCACCGGAAGATCTAAAACTGACCATATAACACCTATTCTGAAGTCTTTACACTGGCTGCCTATTAGTTTCCGGGTACAGTACAAGGTGTTGGTTTTTACCTTTAAAGCCCTTCATGGCTTGGGGCCAGCCTACCTGCGGGATCGCCTTCTCCCATATAATCTGCCCTGCACACTAAGGTCCTCTGGGAGGAATTTACTGCAGCCAATCAGAACTAGGTTGGCTGCAGTTACCCAGAGGACCTTTTCTTCTGTCGCTCCTAAGTTATGGAATGGCCTGCCGGAGGAGACCCGACTCTCTTCTCTTCCAACAGGCCTTCCCAGATTAGTGTTCCACTGCCTCTCATCATTTGTCTTTTTGTGTTAATTTTGTTTTTAATTTGTTTTAATAAC
The DNA here is from genome assembly GCA_948474755.1 of Ctenosaura bakeri. NCBI lineage: Eukaryota > Metazoa > Chordata > Lepidosauria > Squamata > Iguanidae > Ctenosaura > Ctenosaura bakeri. Next base: position 146,487 of record CAOLHI010003501.1, on the reverse strand, counting down.
TAAGGTGTTTTAGGGGATAGACGGGTTGGTGGGTGGGGAGGATGGGGTGCATTTTAATGTTTTAATGTATTTGTATATTTTGTAATGCCGCCTCGATCCACTGGGAGAGGCGGGATAGAAATAAATTTTATTATTATTATTATTATTATTATTATTATTATTATTATTATTATTATTATTATTGCAGGCTCCCATTGGTGTGAGCCTGCAAATCTGTATTAGGGGGCAGGCTCGCAGTGGTGTGCTGCGTGCTTCTGAAAGACCTGTTACGAAAGTAACAGATCTTTCAAAAGTACACTGGAGGACCACTTGGGGTCATTCTGGACTGAACTGAGGTATGGATCTATCTTAAATAGGTTGACCCAGTCCGGTCCGAGGTGCAGACCACCTCCTTGGAGGATGGACTGCACCGTTTCAAAAACCTCATGTGGAAAAGGCCAAAATGGGACATTGCCTTTGGAGTTTAGAGTTTAAAAGAAAAGTCCAACCTAATCAGAAGCAAAGTTGTTATTTACAGAAGCCTTTCCACACAAGAGGAGATACATCTGATGTAGTGAGAGAGCCTTACCTGTGATCAGTATGTGTGCCCTATGTTTGTTCCTTTCAAAATGGTGAACTGGCAGATATCATCTGATTCCATTAGCTAATTCAATCTCTGACATTTTGTTTCCTGAGGTGCAGTGTTGGACTCAGACATTGCGGACTCAGGGCAGATGAAGATCAGACTGGTGGATGGTCCCCATCTCTGCAGTGGAAAGGTTGAAGTCTTCCTTGAAGGAGGATGGGGAACTATTTGTGATGATGGATGGGGCATCAAGGAAGCCACAGTTGTCTGCCGTCAGCTGGGTTGTGGAGCTGTAGTGTCAGCCACAGGGGAAGAACAATTTTGGAACAGAAGTGTCTCCATTGGGCTGGACGAGCTGAGATGCAGAGGGACGGAGTTGGCCCTCAGTCAGTGCTCGGCAAACCCATGGAGAGAACATGACTGCACTCCTGAAGAAGAAGCTGGAGTTGTCTGCTCAGGTCAGTTTACAGCCCATATCACCTCCATTTGTGCATGAAGAAGGTCAACAATGGGCTGTTTGTTTGTTTTTTAAAAAAGTGACTTGAAAGGCAGCAAGGGAGCCCCAGACTAAGCAAGGGAAACATTCCAGTCTCCACATTGTTTCTAGTGCAACTTCTTATGAACCTCCAAACAAGTTAAATAGAAGTTACAGAAGTTATCAAATACTTATGACAGTAATGAAAGAGGCCACCACTCATTCCTGACTCCAGATGGTACAAATGTAGAGGCTGCTAACACCATCACCACATCTGGCCCTCTGTTCAAGAGACAGCTGGATGTGGGCATCTTCTTTTATACTTCCCAAGTTGACCTCACTGGAGAAGCATAAAAGATTTATGACACAAATGAGATACCTGGGCTAGTCTGGGATCCCCAAGTTAGGTTTATACTGGGGGTTTTGGGATGGGATGGGGTGGGCAGGAATTAAATTAGCTTTAAATAGGCAACCAGCACCTTAAATCTGATGGGACTGTAATGACTTTTTCATTTGTGCTAGATGTCTTTAACATTTCAACTAAAAAAAGGAACAGATGTGAGGCCTGTCCTGTGGAGTTGTGGGCAACTTCCATCAAGATAACAAAGAACCAGAGCTTTTCAGAGACTACAGATTCCAGAATCTTATAGGCACCATGGCCATTGGCTAATGTGACTCAGGAGTTTTGGGCACATCAGTCCAAAAACATTGCCAAGCCATGCATAGAAGACAGAGGCAACCCATGGAAGTTCCTTGTACAAGGTTGGAAAGAGAGATGTGAAAAGTAAAGGCCAGGCAAAGATGCTGTGATTCAAGATTTAACACTATTTTTTCTGCCCTGTTGCATGTAGCTCACTCTGCAAGCTGTTCAAGACAGAGTTAGAGGTGGGCATACTATAGATGCCAACCCCCCTAGCCCCCACAACCACGTCACATAAGGCTGCTTAATCAGAGAAAAGAGGTCAATCAAATGGCAGTGATTGAAGAACAAGTAAGAGGGAAAGGTGAAGGCAAGAGTAAGCAATGCATTTTGATCAGGCACATTGCCTCAGTCAATGTGGTGGCATCATCCAGAAGCACAGAACTCCCCCCAATTCAGAGATGCCATTGTTGGTGCCATCCATGTCCTTGTGGTGGGGAATCCACCCTGAACTTTAAGGATCTGGATCATATTAATCAAGCCCACTGATTAGATCCTGTCCTGAAAGTGGAGAGGAAGGTAGGCACTAGGTAGGGACAGGAAGGGGCAGCATGGAGGGCAAGTGCCAGATTCCTTCTAGCAATAATGACCAGTAATCCATTCTCTTTGCTTACCTACACTCTGCAAAAGGCCAGGCAGTGGGAGTGGACAATTGGCCAATGTTGGAAAAGGTTGCCTTCGGGACTTCTGGCGAGGCGACACGCCGAACGGGTGGAATCCACGGAGCTCCGGATTCTGCCACCCATCACGATCAGAAATTTCCCCAGAAAGATATTCTATCTTGAGGAAATTGATCCCTGGATTAAAGGGGGTCACGGAGGAGGCTCGTTGGGGATCCGCCAAATCCAGTGTGTGGTAAAAAGAGGAGAAGAAGAAAGCACGACTGGGGCGAGCGATCGCAGAGCCGCCATCATCGCGATGGAGTGCCCTTTGACTGGGCCAGACGTGTCCCCGCCGATGCATACCCAGTAAGTTCAGAAAGCAAAATATCCATTGGGCAATTACTCAAACGATCTTTTATTGTGTAAAAGGAAAAACAGGACTGGATTCTAACTCTAAGGGAAAAGAGGAGCCCTAGTGAGGAAACGCCGGGTTCGGCAAGGAGAGGGGTGACTGAACGATTGCACTTCACTTTTTTTTTTTTTTTGGACTGTAAGACCATAAAATGGACCCCGCTATGGAAATACAAAATTTAATTCTAAATATTGGCAGAATAAGAAGACGGTCTTAGTGACTAAAAGAACTGGACTTTAGTAAATTTTCAAAGGTGAAAGTTGGGGGGATTAAAACGGCCGGGAGGACATAACCTTAATCGCTGGAACATGGCGGATAGCGTCTCTTTTCTCCTCCCTTGTGGTCATCTGCCTCTGTAAGGAGCAAGAGAGTAAGGCAGTGAAGAGAGACGAGAGGCAAATGGAAAGAGTGACTATTGAGAGCGTTTGGAAATGGGAGGAGGAGAAGGTATTGACGAGGCAGAGGAACAGAAAGGAATCCGAAGGAAAAGAATGGGGAAACTGAAAGCTGGCGACAAACGGATCGAGTGAACTGACGGGGAGAGACGGAAGGCAGAGACGGAGGAACAACGTGGGGAAGAGGCGAGGCGACGAGAGACAACGACCATACGGAAGTGGAGAGGTGGTGAGAGGAGAGATAGAGGCGGTGAAAGACAGAAAGACAGAAAGAAATGAAGAGAAGAGGCTAAGAGAGAGGGGATTGATGAACATAAAGGGTAAGAAAGTTGGTGAGAGAGAGAGAAAGTGAGAAGGGAGAGAGAGAGGGAGGAGAGACTGGGAAAGCAGAGTTATCATGAGAGAGAGTGAAAAAGCGTGTGAGATGTGGTGGGGGAAGATAAAGGTGATTGGAGGGTGTTGGGGGGTGAGTGGTTTGGACTGTTTAACTTGATTTGTATTGGAAGGATCTGGATTTAAGTTGAATCAATATAACATACAAATATATATTGTAGCTAAACATAATATATAATCAAATACAATAATATATGTTGCATTGATCTGAGCTGATTTGAACTGATTTGAGTTGTTCAGGGGGAATTGATTTTTGAGGGGTGTATTATATATAGAGACAGGGTTACTGTATATATATACCCCAATATACTGATTGAAGCTGAAGTATTGATATTCTGATCTGTACTGCTATATTGAAATACTGTAATATTGAGTTTTTTGTGAATATATTGTGAATATAGTATTCAAGAGCATTCTGGACTACAACTGAGCTGCACTGGTGATTTAAAAAAAATCACTCTGAGATATCTAAAGGAAGAAAGTGGTTAAGGGTTGGTAGACCAATTTGACGATCTAGAGAAATAAGGAAAGGAAAGGAAAAGATATACTAAATAGTTAAATAATTTAATAAAGGAATAAATTAAAGAAAAGAAAGGAAGTTGGAGAAGCAGGGGGGAGTGAAGAGTAATAATTAGATAAGAAATAACAATTTGATAAATTGATTAATTTGAATATAGACATTTAAGGAAACTTAATAAATTTAATAAAAATAATAAAATCTAAAAAGCAGGAAAAGGGGGGAAAAAAAAAAAGGGAGAGAGTTAAAAATACTTTAAGATTTTCGTGGAACCAGAGTAAATAATCAAGATGATGGCAGCGGGGAAAGAAAGGCTGGGATAGGAGCACAATCGCAAATACAAACTTTATTTCAAAGAAGAGCATCAGCAGAAATCAAAGTGCCAAATCTGGAAACGAAAACATCAACCCCAGAAAGTCAAGGAACAAGTCAAAAAACGGAATCTGATGTAATGGAAGAGATACGGAAATTAACAACAGTATTTAGGACAGAAATGAAAGAAATCAGAAAGGAGATGAAGCACATGAGACTGGAAATAAAAACAGATATCAAGAAAGAATTGGAAGTCCTTAATGGAAAACTAATAATATATCGAAAGAGTTAAAACAGGTAAGTGAGAAGGTGGAATTGATGGAAGAAAAGACTTTTGAAGTTAGAAGACCAAATAGTAAGAACGGAAGGAAAAACAGAACAACTTGAAAGAACAACGTTAGCGATGGACATAAGAAACAGGAATAAATCGATCAAAATCAGATGATTGAAAGAAATTGATCAAGAGAATCTATACCAAAGGCTGACAATACCACCGGCTCACTATATAGGCGGGGAAACCGGATCAACTGGACTTAGAGATTGATAGAGCATTTCGTATAAACTCGGTTGTGGCAAAAAGGAAGAAACTACCTCGAGACATAATAATATTTTTTCAAAGAGAAAGGGTGAAGGACTTGGTCTTGAATAGTAGCTACACAAACAAACTTGTGATAGAAGGGACAGAGGTGAAGATATTTAAAGACATACATCCAATTCTGCTTAAAAGAAGAAGAGAATATAACTTCTTAACACAGACCTTAAGAGAAGTTGGAATAAGATATACATGAGAGAAAACGGAGGGAGTGTCATTTGTGTGGAAACAGAAAAGATTCGCTTTGACTTCAATCATGAAAGCAAAAGAATTTATGAGAAGATATAAAGAAGAATTAAATAGATTGGGAGAACGGTTACAAGAGCAGCTGTCAGGGGCATGGGCCCAGCTGGGCCTGTCGCTGCCCCTGAGGCCGCTGCGGCTGAGGGGCCTTGTCTGGAGGCCGACGTGGCCGACGGCTCGGGCCTGGCGGCCGTGGGAGAGGCTGCCGGGCCTAGGCCACCTACCTGAGGCTGCAGGCCCCGGGCCTGCTCCGGGGCTCCGCCCACTCGCGGCCTCGATCCGCAGGAGGCCTGGGAGTCTGCCTGTGGTCCCGATCCAGAGGAGGCGACGGGCAGAGAGCTTGCAGCTGTGAGGCACAGCCCAGCTGCGAGCCCTCAGCCACATGGCCACGCCTGATTGGTCGGCCCTCAGCCACATGGCCACGTCTGATTGGTCGGCCCTCAGCCACATGGCCACGCCTGATTGGTCAGCCCTCAGCCACATGGCCACACCTGATTGGTCGGTGCCTGGCTTGGAGGGCTATTTGAGGCAGGCGCCGGGCTGTGGAAGGCACGGAGCAACAACTGTTGGTCCTGCTGTCTGTGCCTTGTTCCTGCCCTTGCCTGAAACCAGTCCTCCTGTTCGCCTTAGTGAAGCTTTAAAGCCCTGCAGCTCTAACCAGCCCCCTGCCTCTGCCTGACCACCGCCTGGCACTGACAGATTGTTGCTCCGTCCCTTCAGGCAGCATGGATGGGGAGAACGCGGCCCTGCAGGCCCAGCTGGCTGCTCAGGCCCAAGAGAACCAAGGGCTGCGCGCTCAAGTGGACCAGCTTTCGCATGCTCTGCAAGTGCTGCAGTTCCAGATGGGGCAGCTACAGGCAACCCAGCCCCAGCCTGCTTCCAAGGTCCCTATGGCTGTACCACAGCGTTTTTTGGGGGAGCCTACAGAGCTGGGGGACCTTCATTGCTAACTGCTGGCTGTACATCCAAGTCCGGGCCCAAGACTTCCCGGATGAGCGCGCCCAGGTGGCGTTCATGATTAGCCTGTTGGCCGGTATGCCTCCCAAAGTGGGCTACGTCCCTGCTCGGGAGAACAGTGTAGTCTTGGACAGCATGGCTGCGTTCCTGCAGGCTTTCCGGACGTATGGGGGGATCCTGTCCGGTCTGAGACCGCAAGCTGCCAGCTCCGCCAGCTGCTGCAGGGGAGGGGCTGGTGCGAGACTACACCACCTCCTTCCAGCTCTTGGCCCAGATGTGGCCTACAATACCCGGCTCTTCAGGATCAATTCAAGGCCGGCCTCTCGGCAGAAATTCTGGACGAACTGCCCGCAGCTCCCCACCCACGACCCTTGAGCAGCTTATCCAGCAGGCCCTCCACATTGACGGGTGCCTGGAAGCCCGCCGGCAGGCCCGCCACATCAGAACCTCAAGTGTGCGCACCTGGGCCTGCTCCACGAGAGATGGAGGGTCTGCCCAGCCGGACCAGTTCCGGTGCCATCCCGGCTTCCTTGAGCCCGGAGGAGCCTATGCAGCTTGGGGGGGCGCGGCCCCGGCTGACCGCCGAGGAGAAGGAGCGGCGGCGGTGGGCTGGCCTGTGCCTCTACTGCGGGCTGGGGGGACACTTCGCTCGCGTGTGCCCGGCCAAGACACCAGCTACCGGCGTGGCGGGAAAGCCACCCCAGGCCTAGAAGGCCTGCGAGGCCTGGGGGAGCCCGGCAGCAGGGACACTGCAGACCCACACGAGAGGCAACGAGATCCACTCCTGGTGGCCGCCATGGTATGCCTCGGCGGGGCAGCACCGATCCCGTGGGGGCCATGCTTGACTCCGGGGCGTCCAACAACTTCCTGGACCTCCAGTTTGCCCAGGATCACCGGATACCATTGGAGCCCCTACCCAAGCCTCGCCCGGTGGAGACCATCGACGGACGATTGCTGAGGTGGGCCCCATCACCCACCGGACGGTGGAGGTGGGTCTGGAAATCCAGGGCCATTATGAGTGGACCCGCTTCCTGGTCACGGCGGTGCCCCACTTCCCGCTGGTGCTGGGCATGCCATGGCTCTCGCGCCATGACCCCTGAATCTCGTGGTCGCGGCGCAAGGTGCTCTTCGCCTCTGAGTACTGCCAGGAGCACTGCTGGCCTGAGAAACTGCTGGCTACCCTGGAGGCCCCTGGTCCTGCAACTTCCGTCAAGCTGCCACCCAAATACCAGGAATATGCGGACGTGTTTGACCAGAAGGAGGCCGATCGCCTACCTCCCACCGGGTTTATGACTCCCCCATCGACTTGTTTGGGGCACCCATTCCGGCTGGTCGCATCTACGCGCTTTGGAACCCGAGCTGGCAGCCCTAAGGGACTTCCTGGAAAAGAACCTGCGCCGGGGCTTCGTGCGGTCATCGACGTCACCGGCGGGGGGGGCCGGTGCTGTTCGTCCGCAGAAATCGGGGGAACTCCGGCTCTGCAATGATTACCGCGCCCTTAACTGGATCACCATCCGCAACCGCTACCCACTCCCCTTGATTCCGGAGTTGCTGAAGCGCCTGCGGCACGCGACGGTCTTCAGCAAGCTGGACCTCCGCGGGGCCTACAACCTGATTCGGGTTTGGGCGGGAGACGAGTGGAAGACGGCGTTCCAGACCCGGTATGGCCACTATGAATATACGGTTATGCCCTTCGGCCTCTGTAACGCCCCAGCTGTGTTCCAGCACTTTGTCAACGACGTCTTCCACGACTACCTGGACCGGTTCGTGATTATCTACCTTGACGACTTCCTGATTTACTCCCCAAATCAGCAGGTCCACGACGCTCACGTACGGGCGGTTTTGCAGCGGCTCCGGGAGCACCGCCTGTCGCAAAGCTCGAGAAGTGTGCCTTCGACCTCTCGGAGGTCGACTTCTTGGGCTACCGAGTGTCTCATCGGGGAGTGGAGATGGATCCGGCCAAGGTAGAGGCGATCGTGTCCTGGCAGCCGCCCGCCAGCCGCAAAGATGTCCAGCGCTTCTTAGGGTTCGCGAACTTCTATCGGAAGTTCATCCCCAGTACGCGACCCTAGCGGCCCCCATCACCAGCGTGCTCCGGGGAAAAGCACCCTTCCGGTGGACCGAGGAGGCCCAGCAGGCGTTCGAGTGGCTGAAAACCTGCTTCACGTCTGAGCCTGTTCTTCAGCACCCGGACCCCAGGCGGCCGTTTGTAGTGGAGACCGACGCCTTGGATGTGGCGGTGGAGCGGTCCTGTTTCAAGCTGGGGGTCCAGAGGGCCAACTCCGACCTTGTGCCTACTACTCGCGGCAGCTGTCTTCCCCGAGCGGAACTATCCATCTGGAGAAGGAACTCCTGGCGGTTAAGGCGGCCTTCAAGACCTGGCGGCACCTGCTGGAGGGCGCCCGGCATCCGGTGCAGGACCGGACTGACCACCGCAACCTGGAGTACCTCCAGACCGCCCGCAAGCTGACTCCGCGGCAGATGCGGTGGGCCCAGTTCTTCTCGCGGTTTCATTTCCAGCTCCAGTATGTGCCGCGGGCTCGTAACCACTGCGCCGACGCCCTGTCCCGGAAGCCAGAGTATGCCGCGACTCCAGAGCCCGAGGTGCGGTCCACTATCCTGCGCCCGGAAAACTTTGCGGCGGCGGTGGAGGTAGCCACCCTGGCGGAGCGGATCCGGGAGGCCCAGGCTCGGGAGCCGCCCCGGGGGCCCCTTCGGCTGGGGGACGCCTCCTCCCCGTGGTCCCAACGGGAGGGGCTGCTGTATCACAAGGGCCATTTGTTTGTTCCAACAGGTCCGTGCCGGGACGAGGTGTTGCGGCTCTGCCACGACAGCAAACCCGCGGGGCACTTTGGCCCGTTCAAGACCATGCACCTGGTGACCCGCGAGTTCTGGTGGCCCTGGGTACGAGGGGACATCGACCGCTACGTCTGCACATGCCCCGTGTGCCGCCGCGCCAAGGACCCGCCGGGGAAACCTCCTGGTCTCCTCCAACCTCTACCAACTCCGACGGGTCCCTGGAAGGCGGTGTCCATGGACTTTATCACCGAGCTCCCCCCGTCTCGAGGACACACGGTCATACTGGTGGCGGTGGACCTTTTCACCAAGATGGCGCACTTTGTCCCGTGCCCGTTACTGCCCACCGCCAAGGAGACGGCTCGCCTAGTGTTACACCATGTGTTCCGGCTCCACGGCCTCCCCGAAGGGATCGTGTCCGATCGGGGACCCCAATTCACGGCCCGGTTCTGGCAGTGCCTGCTGCGTCAACTGGACATGAGCCCCGCTTGTCTTCTGCCCACCACCCGCAGACGGAACGTACCAACGCAACCCTGGAGCAGTACCTACGTTGCTACAGCTGCTACCAGCAGGACGACTGGGCGGACCTGCTACCTCTGGCGGAGTTTGCCTATAATAACACTGTCCACGCCTCCATCCAGCAGACCCCATTCTTCGCCAACTACGGCTACCATCCACGTTGGTTCCCGGCCGTTGGGGCACCATCCGCGGTGCCCGCCCGACCAATGGCTCCAGGAGCTGCGGGCGTTGCAGAGCCTGCTGCAGGAGCAACTAGAGCTTGCCAAGGTGGCATACAAACGGACCACCGACCGCCACCGCCAACCGGGCCCGCCGTTGCAGGTCGGGGAGCGGGTCTGGCTATCCACCCGCTTCCTCCCGACAGGTCGCCCCAGCCGCAAGCTGGATGCCCGGTTCATTGGGCTCTTTGAAGTCACGGCCCAGTTGAACCCCGTGGCTTATCGGCTGCAGCTTTTTGCACAACCTGCGGGTTCACCCCTGTTCCATAGGTCACTCTTGCTGCCGGCCTCGGGAGTGCGTCCCGACACCGGACCAGGTCCACCTCCAGCGTCTGTGATTGTGGATGGCGAGGAAGAATTCGAAGTGGCTGAAATCCTCAACTCCCGCTGGCAGAGAGGGCGCTTGCAGTACCTCATAGACTGGCGTGGCTACGGCGGAGGAACGGTCCTGGGAGGATGCCACTGATGCCCACGTGCCCCGGCTGGTGTGGGCCTTTCACCGGGGCTTTCCCCCCCAAGCCGCGGCCTCGGCGGGGTAGGGGGGCGAGTCTGGGGAAGGGGTGATGTCAGGGGCATGGGCCCGGCTGGGCCTGTCGCTGCCCTGAGGCCGCTGCGGCTGAGGGGCCTTGTCTGGAGGCCGACGTGGCCACGGCTCGGGCCTGGTGGCCGTGGGAGAGGCTGCCGGGCCTCGAGCCACCTACCTAGAGGCTGCAGGCCCCGGGCCTGCTCCCGGGGCCCGCCCACTCGTGGCCCCGATCCGCGGGAGGCCTGGGAGTCTGCCTGCGGTCCCGATCCAGAGGAGGCGACGGGCAGAGAGCTTGCAGCTGTGAGGCACAGCCCAGCTGTGAGCCCTCAGCCACATGGCCACGCCTGATTGGTCGGCCCTCAGCCACATGGCCACGCCTGATTGGTCGGCCCTCAGCCACATGGCCACGCCTGATTGGTCGGCCCTCAGCCACATGGCCACGCCTGATTGGTCTAAAGGTATGATGATGCCTGATTGGTCGGTGCCTGGCTTGGAGGGCTATTTGAGGCAGGCGCCGGGCTGTGGAAGGCACGGAGCAACAACCGTTGGTCAATCGTGGCCTGCTGTCCGTGCCTTGTTCCTGCCCTCGCCTGAAACCAGTCCTCCTGTTCGCCTTAGTGAAACTGCATTAAAGCCCTGCAGCTCTAACCAGCTCCCCTGCCTCTGCCTGACCACCGCCTGGCACTGACAGCAGCAAGAGGACAAGGAAACAGAGGAAATACAGAAAACTTAGCGACTGGAAACGAAAATAAGGAAAGAACATATGAAACAGGAAATGGCAAGAATACAGAGAGAGGAAGATCGAGAGACTAGACGGAAAGAAGAAGAGGTAGAGGAAGAAGTAGGGGAAAAAGAAGAAGAGGAAGAAGTTGAAGAAGAACTGAACTCAATACAAGACTTAGATTCAGAATCCGGAGAAGAACAAGCAGAAGGAACTGAGTGACATCAAGTCAAATTAATTTAAAAGAGAATGAAACTGAAATTCCTATCCTGGAATGTTCGGGGTTTAAATTCGATGTATAAAAGGAAATGTATATTTCACCAATTAGAAAAATTACAAGTAGACGTGATAGCACTCCAAGAGACCCATATTAGAAATAAAGAGTTGAAATACATTAAAAATCCAAAACTAGGCAAAGCTTTTCCTCTGCAATTGATAAAAAGAGAAAAGGCGTAACAATATATGTGAATAATAAATATGAAGCTAAACAAATCTATAATGATAATTCGGGCCACATCGTAGCTGTTGAGGTAAAAATTAAAGATTTAAAAATATTAGTAGTAGCAGTATATGGACCTCAAGAGAATAAAAGTAAATTCTATCAAAAACTATTAGAAATCTTAATGGATTTGGGGTATTACAAAATGATCTTAATGGGTGATTGGAACGGGGTCTTGAATCCCTTAACAGACAGATCAGGTTCAGAGTTGAGAAATGTTAAAGTAAATCAAGGAAAACTACCAAGAAGTTTCTTTGATTTATTAGACTGCATGTCCCTGGAAGAAGTAAGTAATGTGAGAAATAGAAATAGAAAGAGAAATGAAGAAGATTTCACATTTTACTCAGACCGACATAAATCATGGTCAAGAATAGACAGATTTTTCATATCCTCGGAATTAAAAAAACATATTATTAATATGGAAACATTACCTAGAACTATATCTGACCACTGCCCAATACTTTTGAATTTACAATATGGTGAAAAGAATTGGAATTGGAATTGGAAGTTAAAGGAAAGCTTACTTAGAAAAGAATTGGTTGTGATAAAAGCAAAAAAAGAATTGAAAGAATTTTTAGAAAATAACTTGGGAAAGAACAATCGGTTCAGACAGTGTGGGAAACCAGTAAAGTAGTGATGAGGGGGTTTTTTATAAGTCAACAAGCTTGGATATCTAAAATGTAAGAAAGAAAAAGAAACATACATATTAAATAAACTTCAAGAGAAAGAAAGGGAGTTAAAAGAAAGACCAAAAGATAGGAAAATCTTAGAGGCTACCCAAATATTGCGAAAGCAATTATCCCTATTGACAATGGATGAAATGGAGAGGAAATTGAAATATACAAAACAAAGATGTTTCCAACATGCAAATAAACCAGGGAGATGGCTCTCATATAGGTTAAGGAAAGAGAGAGAAAAAAGTAGTATCAGTGAATTGAGAGAAGGACAGGCTATTCATTACCAACAAAATAAAATTAAAAATATATTAGTAAAATATTTTGAAGAATTATTCAAAGAGAAGGTCCAATCACAAGAACAAAAAAATATGACGGAGGTCTTTTTGGAGCAGGTGGATACTTTGGGCTTGTCAGAAATAAAAAGAGAAGATTTAGATAAACCGATCACACTGGAGGAAGTCAAAGATGCAATAAAGAGTTTGAAAGAAGGGAAAGCTCCGGGACCAGACGGATTTATAACGATGTATTATAAAACTTTCCAAGATTTATTAGCCCCCTTGTTAGTTCAAGTTATAAATTCCATTAATAATAATAAAGAATTACCAAACTCGTGGAAAGATTCTAATATCGTATTAATCCCGAAAGAAAGCAAAGATAAATTAGATAAAAGAAATTATAGACCTATCTCATTGCTAAATATAGATTATAAAATTTTTACTTCAATATTAGCAAGTAGATTAAAGAAAATAATGATGGGATGGATTCATGAAGATCAAAACGGATTTCTTCCAGGTAGACATTTAAAAAATAATAAGAGTGATTATTGACACAGTAGAATACTATCAAAAGATGAATCAAAAGGAATTGGCATTAGTATTTTTGGATGTAGAAAAGGCCTTCGAAAATGTGAGCTGGAATTTTTTGTTTGAAGTAATAAACAAAGTAGGAATTGGTAAAAGATATAGAGAGTGGATACGGGCAATTTATGGAGTTCAAAAAGCGTGTTTAATAATTAATGGAGAGAAATCAAATTCGTTTAATATTAATAAAGGTACTAGACAGGGATGCCCACTTTCTCCATTGCTTTTTATTATATGTTTAGAAATGCTAATGATTAAAATTAGAAAGGATAAGGAAATAAGGGGTATGAAGATTAAAGGATATGAATTTAAAATTCAAGCATTCGCTGACGACATGGTAATAATATTAGAAAATCCAAAAGAAAGTATTAGATCGCTTATGGAAACATTGAAAAAGTTTGGACAAATAGCGGGTCTACGGATTAACAAAGATAAGTCAGTTATGATTACAAAAAACATGACTCAATTACAAGAATCAGAATTAATGAAGGTTACAGGATTTAAAAATAGTAAAGAAAGTAAAATATTTGGGAATATCAGTCACAAAAAACAACTCAGAACTATTTGAAAATAACTATAAGAAAATTTGGCAAGAAATCCAAGAGGACTTGAAGAAATGGGAGAAGTTAAATTTATCTTTATTAGGGAGAATTTCCGCAATAAAAATGAATATTCTTCCAAAGATAGGGTTCCTATTTCAAAATTTACCAATATTAGTGAACGATAGAATGTTTAAAAGTTGGGAGCAAGATCTTAGCAAATTTGTTTGGAGAGGTAGGAAACCTAGAATTAAATGGAAATATCTAAAAGAATCAAAAGAGAAAGGAGGTCTAAGTATGCCAGACTTAAAGTTATATTATGAAGCAGCCACATTAGTTTGGATGAAAGAATGGATTCTATTAGAAAATTCAAAATTACTAAGCTTAGAGGGATTCAATTTGCATTATGGCTGGCATGCATACGTCTGGTATGACAAACAGAGGAATAATAAGGTATTCATGGACCATTACATTAGAAAGGCAATTTTAAAAGTTTGGTTAAAGTTTAGGAAAAAATTATATTTGAAAATACCATATTGGGCCTCCCCACACGAAGCATTTTACAGATTAGAGAAAATAAGAACAAAAGAATGGTTAACATACAAAGATATAATTAAAAAATTAGGAGATAATATTAGATTAAAAACGAGAGAAGAATTAATAGCAGATAGTTTTACAACACACTGGTTCCTTCATAATCAATTAGCGATAAAATTTAAAGAAGATATGAAGGATAGAGGAATAACTATAGAAGAAAACGAATTTGATAAAATAATGAAACCAGAAGTAGAAAGACCCTTAAGCAAAATTTATAAATTATTATTAAGTCTAGATTTAGAACAAGAGATAATCAAAACAAATATGATAAAATGGGCCCAGGATATAGGCCACCCGATCTCTTTAAATCAATGGCAGAGCGCTTGGAAAATAAACCAAAAGTTCACCAGATGTTATGATCTAAAGGAAAATTTTTATAAGATATACTATAGGTGGTACCTAACTCCGACTCGAATATCTAAAATGAATAAAAATAAGCAAATAACTAAATGTTGGAAATGCAAGGAAATAGGATCATTTTTCCACATGTGGTGGAAATGTGTAAAAGCCAAAACATTCTGGCTACAGATACATAAACAATTAGAGAAATTGTTTAAGGTTAAATTTACATTCTCCCCGAAAATATACCTTCTGAATATTTTAGATGAGATAGATATAAAAATTAGGGAAAAGCATTCCAGGATCATATGCTATATGATTTACGCGGCAAGGATTACATTTGCGAAATACTGGAAGGCAGAAAATACCCCCAAATAGAGGAATGGATACAGAAGTTATACGATTTGGCAGAAATGGATATGTTAACGTTGTATTTACAAAATAAATTGATAGAAGTGTTTAATCGAGAATGGGAGATTTTAAAACCAATATGGGATGAGCTTTGGGGCAAAAATGCATTGATAGGTATGTATGAATAAAAGATTGAAGGAAGTGTTACGATGTAAACGCAATAAAAGAGAAATAATGAAAGTATATTTACATATATATATATGAGAGAGAGAGAGAGAGAGTCGGTAACATTAAACTAGAGGATTTTTTTTAAGGAGATTGAAGACAATATTTAAGATAAGAATTATAGCTGAGAATTAGATAAGATGGTAGAAAAGTAAATATTAGTAAGTATAATGAGATTACATTGTATGGGTTGTAATATGAAGAGGATATACTTAGAGGAGGAAAGTAAATAAGAGTAGAATACAGAAAAAGCAGTAAATGTAAAATTAATCTGGAAGTTAAGCAGAGGACAAGAAGAGGAAAGTAGCGCCCAATAGATAGAGAAAAAGAAGTCAAGTTGTGCTGGATGGAAGAAGAATGGGTTATGTATAGAAGATTAGTAATGTAAATAGTAAGATTCAGAAGGGGTGATGCAAGAGAAGTATTGAATATGCATCACCTATATGGATTAATAAAATAAGTGATTAGGAATGGGTATGTATGTTTTTCTTATGCATGTACGTTTTTATATGTTTTGTTTGTTCACTTTGTTGTTGTTATGTGTATGTGTATGTGTATTTTTGGTAGTATGTTGTATTGTATTGTATTGTAAGTATGTATTGATTTGAAAGTATTGTTGGATAATAAAATTTATTTTTAATAATAATAATAAAAAAAAAGGTTGCCTTCAAGGTATGGTACCCAACATAGTTGGCTCTTCTTTAGATCTTCCCCTAGCAAAAAGCATGGAACTGGGGTTATATACAGTTTCTTCAGTTTTCCACAGCTGCCCTTTCTTTCAAGGAAAAAGCTGGGATAGGGAAGAGATTGTCTAGAAGAATGGAAGATGGGAAGTAACCAAAATTTCTGGCCTGACCAGCAAGGCCAGCCAAAAACAGAAAATCTCAAGAATAAGGAAAACTCCATGGCATCTCCTGCTGCAAAATCTCCACAAAGTGCACAACATCCTCTTGTTATTTAAGAAAAGAAGATATGAGATGGTCCACACATTTGTGACCTGTCTGAGAGCTCAAAGCAGAATACTTGTTTAGGCAGACCTTGGTCTGATCAAGCACAAAGTTCTCCCTCTCCTTTGCTTTTGTTCATGATTCTACTAGCCTTGCAAATTTCATAGTTTTGGTTTAGAGACAGAAAGTCATGTTCCCCACCTTGCCCTTTCATTTACATTCAGGCCAAATTAAGGTCCGGCTGGCAGAAGGTCCAAATGATTGCAGTGGAAGGCTTAATTGTTCCATGATGGCAGGTGGGGCTCTGTTTGTGGTAACAGATGGAGTATTGAGGAAGCCAGAGTTGTATGCCGGCAGATGGGCTGCGGAAATCCACTCCCCAATAAACACAGAGCAGAGTTTGGAAGCACCACTGGCCCCATCTGGCTACATCACATCCAGTGCAGAGGAACAGAATCGTCTCTACTTCAGTGCTCAAGAAGCCCTTGGGGAGAATATGATTGTTATCGTGGAAGGACTGCTGGTGTTGTGTGCTCAGGTAAGGTCATCAACTCTAAATTTAGTTATCAAAAGGCCTGGGAGAGTGTCCTTCTCTGAGCAGTGTAGTACTGTAGGTCTAAAATCACCTATAATTCATAACTCTCCCATTCAAGATTTGCGTGTTGTACTGAAAGTTTTAGTAAACCTTTCTTTTGAGCCTTTGAAGAGAGTCTCCGCAAAGCATTTAGTTTATAAGACCCTGTTTTACTTATAGGTACTACTTAGGTGTGAAGCATCTAGAATTGGAGCCACTATCTGTGAGAAGAAATCTCCTATGTTTCCAATTTTTATATACTATTACTTCATGCTTGGATCTCACTTGTATGGCTAAAGTGGATTAAATCTGATTTGTATTTTATTTAAGCCCCATTCTTGCAAAGAAGCTAGTAAAATGTGGGCTGGACAGGGCTACTGTTAGTTGGATTTGTAATTGGTTGACCGATAGAACCCAAAGGGTGATCACCAATGGCTGCTTTTCATCCTGGAGAGAAGTGACTAGTGGGGTGCCACAGGGTTCTGTCCTGGGCCCAGTGCTGTTCAATATTTTTTATCAACAACTTGGATGAAGGAATAGAGGGCATGCTCATCAAATTTGCAGATGACACCAAATTGGGAGGGGTTGCTAATACGCCAGAGGACAGGATCAAAATTCAAAATGACTTGGATAGATTGGAGAGCTGGGCCAAGGCGAACAAAATGAAATTCAACAGACAGAAGTGTAAGGTCCTACACTTAGGTAGGAAAAATGGAATACAGAAATATAGGATGGGGGACACGTGGCTGGATAGCAGTACGTGTGAAAGGGATCTAGGAGTCTTCATAGATCACAAGCTGAACGTGAGTCAGCAGTGTGATGCGGCAGCCAAGAAAGCCAATGCAATTCTCGGCTACATCAATAGGAGTGTGGTGTCTAGATCGAGGGAGGTACTGGTACCACTCTACTCTGCTTTGGTTAGACCCCATCTTGAATACTGTGTCCAGTTCTGGGCACCCCAATTCAAGAAGGACATGGTCAAGCTGGAGCAAGTCCAGAGGAGGATGACCAAAATGGTGAGGGGCCTGGAAACCATGCCCTATGAGGATAGACTTAGGGAACTGGGTATGTTTAGTCTGCAAAAGAGAAGGCTAAGAGGGGACATGATAATCATGTTTAAATATTTGAAGGGATGCCATGTAGGGGAAGGAGAGGGCTTGTTTTCTGCTGCTCCAGAGACCAGGACAAGGAGCAATGGTTTCAAGCTGCAGGAGAGGAGATTCCACCGGAACCTCTGGAAGAGCATCCTGACAGTCAGGGCTGTCTGGCAGTGGAATCTGCTGCCTCGGAGTGTAGTGGAGTCTCCTTCTTTGGAGGTTTTTAAGCAGAGGCTGGATGGCCATCTGTCGGGAGTGCTTTGAGGGTGTTCCTGCATGGCAGGGGGTTGGACTGGATGGCCTGTGTGGTCTCTTCCAACTCTACATTTCTATGATTCTATGATTCTATGAAGCCCCTGAAGCCTGAATAGCAATGTACTAGCAATGTACTATTTATAAAGGATAAAGCAAGAATATTTGTGTAACATCAAGGATATAAGCGTTTCCAGGTGGGAGGCCAACCTAACTATAAGCAGAAGTAAAGGGAGTAAGGGCTTAAAGACAACATCAACAAAAGATTGACTTATAATGAACCTCACTACACGTCACTAGTGCCAGACATCTAATGTAATATAAATCCCTGGTCTTCAAGTGATAGATCACAAAGATCAGTCAGATTCATGATCTGATTGGATGACAATAATTATTTATATAAAAAACAAAAACGATTTCTATAAGCAGAGCTAGTAAAGATCTGTTTCTGATGGGATAGATGAAAGCTGAGGATGCCATTAAACCAGGTTTGGAGAGTGAGACACTAATCTGCCTGAAAGTCAGCTTTCCACATATCAACATTCCAAGGTATGACAGTTTTTCTGTTCCTAGATTCTGCTGATAAAAATAGGCTTTAATAAAGACAATAATAGTGATATTTCCTATCATTGGCTGTTATCCTCCATTCCACTGCTGAAAAAAAGAACTTCATGGTGTATTCAACTTCCCATTTAAATTTTAGGAGAGCCTCTTGCTTTTTACATCAACTGCACTGATGATGCATTTTATTCAACTGTCTCTCTAAACAGAGGTCCGGCTGGCAGGTGGTTCAACCTCCTGTCACGGCAGAGTTGAGGTGTTCCACAACAAAAGATGGGGAACAGTGTGTGACAACAGCTGGGACTTAGACGGTGCCCATGTGGTGTGCCAGGAAGCGGTTGTGGAGGGGAAGCCTTAACAGCAGTGACTGGAGCGAAATTTGGACAAGGATCAGGTCCCATTTGGATGGATCATGTGAACTGCACAGGAGAAGAAGACAGTCTAAAGGAATGCCCACAACAAAACATCATCAGTCACACTTGTGACCACAGTAAGGATGCTGGTGTGGAGTGTTCAGGTAATTGTCACTAAAAAATAAACATAAGAAAGACTGGTGGAAGACACACACGCTCTATCCATCTGCCTCATAGACAGCAGGTCCCTGAATCTTAGGCCATTGGTGCACGCTCCAGTTTAAGTAGGTGTAAAAACTTCCAAACTGTGATGCAAGCATGCTCTATCAGCTAAAATGCTGTTTGGCTCAACTATTTTAAAACCAAGAAACCCAGAAACAGAGGTGTAAGTGGGACAGGGGGATCTGGGCTGGAAAGTGGGACATTGTAGGCAATGAAAGGGAAAGGAAGTGTGAAGCACTCACAGGGAATGAGTGAGTGAGGAATTAGCCTTATTTCTCAAAAGGAAGGAGATGGAAGTTCCTCCACCTTCTGCTCAGTATGCTCCTCAGTCCTTGGAGTCAGAACTGATGCTTCTTTCTATGAGCTAGAGATGGCATAGAAATTATGTTTTCTCCTTCTGTTGAAAGCAAATTCTTGATTTTGGCCAAAATTCATGAGGTTTGCTTAGAGATCTGTTTTTTTCTGCTTCCAGAAAATCTTAGTTTCTTTTTCTAAACGATTGATTAATGAAATTATGCAACACTCCTTCAGGAGGTTCGTTGTATCACATATCCCAGTCGAGGCACGTTCTCGTTCACAGCACATTGTTGAGGATAAGGATAATTTTTTTCACTACTTTTCTTCTTGAAAGAAAGAATGATTAAGTCTTCGAAAAAAAGGGCAGTTTTTGAAACCTATTTGCAATTCCAGGTTTATTCTGCTGTTCTGCTGGGTTTATTCTGCTGCTGTTATTCTGTTTATTCTATTGTATGTTGTTTTGCACAGGAAAGAACATTTTTTTCCCATGCAAGAAATGCTTCTTTAATGAAGAAATATTGTTTTCTGCAGACAAAAATCTGTTTATTAGAGACAATTTTTTTTTTCTGTGCAAATCTGTTACCCCCAGATGCATGGTACCCCTCGATGTCCTATAGCAGAACCTGCAATCAGTATAAAATAGGGAATTAATTAACCCAAATTGGGAGGCTTGCAAAAAGTGGAGTAACATAGCGGGACTTTCTAATCAATGTCTTATGGAGTTCATGCAAGAAAGTCAGCCAGGATTTCAAAAGCAAACTAAAAATGTATTTATTGAGGGGAATTCAGTCAGGCACACACAAGATTCAAACAGTCATGTATTCACAGAAAAGCTAGCCAAAGAAACTGAGGAAAGGTTTAATTAGCAAACCTTTAGGGAGTAGGATATAATTACCCATCCAGAAGAGAAGTGAAGGAACAAGATATAGCCTGGCCTGTGCCTAGGGCAGCATAAGTCAAAATTGACAATGACATAGTGGTGACCGGCAAGTGAAGATACCGCACAAAAATGCAAAAACCTTCAGGATTTATATCCCCTTTCTGTGCTTTGAAATGGAGGTTTCTGGCAACACTCAAACACTGTCCCACAAAACTGACAGAAGACTGTTTTGAAAAAAAGGGGAACTTTTTGGAATTCAGATTGCATTTGCATGGGCATGCATAAGTTGAGGTCCCTAGTTGTAAATGCCTTGTGTCTCCCCTTTTGATGTGAGAGAAAGATGCAGATGGCTGTCTGGTAAAACAAACATGCAGTTTGTAACAAATACTCCTCACATGTAGGTGACGGAGAGTTCATAGCTGGTTTGATGGCTTATATCTCTGGGCAGGCAGAGAAATATAGGAAAAGGTACAAAGGGGAGAAGAGGTAATGGGAAAATATGCTGATCAACTCTTCCAAGGAAACATTGAAAACTCTTTTCTCTCTCATGCTAGATGCTAACTAGGAGCTGGTTGGCACTTAACAGCTTCTGATGTCTTTTCCTGATTATGACTTGGCTGCCTAGAGGGGATTTCTCACCTATTCTGCAGCACACATATCCAGCCAGTATTTTTCCTCGCATCCAGCTGGCCTTTCAGACATGCAAGTGTATGATTTTATATCAAATTAAACCATACCAAATGTGAGGCTGCACAGTCCCCTAACTATTTAACCAGAAGCAATTTTTTGCATTGAAGTACATAAGCAAAGAAGTTGGTGTGCAGAAAATGTTTTCTCCTGTGTAGGAAATGTCTTCTGTGCCAAACAACTGCATGAAAATGTTGTCCTGGATACGTCCTGAACTGTGAAGACTCTTATCAATCCAGGATTTTTCTCATCAGACATTCTTGATACTCAAAAACCATTTTTTTCTTACATTGTATATTTTCTAATCTCTTTCAATCCCTAAACTAGCATATCTGCTTCTATAGACATTTCATCTTACATATAAACTCCATGGCAATTCTAGTACTTAGATTTTCTTCTGAACACCTACTTCTAAGTCTTGCTTTTTATTCTTATGAGGAGAATGTCAGGATTAGCATGAAACAGCTCCTCAGACCTTACACAGGGTGCTGACAGGGAAGTGTCATTCCGCGGAGACCAAATGACTTCGGTGAAGCAAAAACAATTCCAGAGACTCATTAAGATAGGCGCTATTTGTTTATTTATGCACACTGAGGTTAAGATTAGGGCTTCAAGCAGCATACCATATGCAGTAAATCAACGTACCAACTGGCAGCATGCTGAGAAGCAAGGCATAAATCGTCCACTAGAGCAACATGACCACTAGGGAAAACCTAAATGGTAATTTACAATGCAAAACCCAAGCCTTTTTAAGGGCTTACCATCACCCAAGACCTTATGGGGTGATCCAATCACTTTTTCTCCTGGAACCTTCACTTGGTGACCAGGTAAGGACCTTCTGGGTCTCACTAGTCATAAAAACCTTGCAGCTGTGCCCAAGGCCCCATCACCCCATTCCTGCCATCCAATTAGAAAACAATTCCTGCATTCACCTTGAATGCCTTAACAGAGAGTGTAGTGCATTTCAGTAATAAGGAACACGGCATACAGAGTACTGAAGGACCGCATTTCACCTGTTGAGGATATTTGCATATATTACTGTCTTTGGTAGCTTTCCATATATTACAGTCTTTGGTAGCATTTCCAATATATGGTATTACTTTAGCACTCACTCACATTGATTCATAGCTCCAATCACTGTTCTAAAGAGTCTATTAGACTGGTATTTTAAACAGAGCATTGTAAATGAAATATTCACCCTTTCTAGAAAGTGCAACCAACATTGGAAACAGCCTCACCTGGGAGATATCCTAAGACTACCCACTCCATCTATTGAAATGAAAGAGATTGTATTACTGTGATTGCCATTTGCTTATCAGTTGCTTGACTGATCATGGGCTGGGATCCTTCAGCTGCTAGATATGAAATAGTGGCTTCCTACTACCCTGATAGGAGTACTTAACTCCATCAATCTTAACTGAAGCCTCTGTTAAGGATGCAAGATTGACCTTCGTTTATTTGTTTTGAGGGATTCCTAGTGAGAGGGTAGGACTGGGGTGATGTACCAACTTCACACAGAGTAAGCAAACAGAATTTTAGAAGGTGAGGACCACAGATAATGGGAATTCTAAAAGGTTGACAAGAAGAAGCAAATCAAACAGAATTAAGGCAGGAAGGGAGGTGTGTTTGTATACCACTCTCACTGAATAGTAAGCCAAGCCTTGAGGTTTCATGGGTCTCAGCTTTCTCTCAATCTCTTCCTTCCAACATCATCTTCTCTTCCTGGCATGCAGCTGCATCTCTGCTGCAGAGTCCAATTGGGATCCCTGCCCTTTTGGGAAAATGGATTCCCTCTGGGAGAATTAGTCTCAGCCTCCAATGGCTCTGTTGAGAGCTGGAGCCTTCAAGGAAATCTCTGGTTTCTCAAGCAGCCACCAGGCATTGTGTCCCTCCTTCTCTGGGGAGGCAGACTCCCCTGCCCATTAGTGGTGTTTACATACAGTTGAAAAATTGTGGTATTCTCTCCCCCCACCCCTTGTTCTAGGACAAAAAGGGGTTTAGCTAGAACAGGTTTAATTTTCTTCTGCACGTAAAAGCCCGCTGACCTGTCACTTAAAGTCTCAGCTGTTGCTCTGTGTTATTTAAAATGATTGGCTATGGTATCCAGACCATGTGACCCAGGATACACCCTGGAGTCAGTCATTGGCCTTACATAGAAGACCACGCCTCTCTCTCAATGCCTCAGCACCTTCTCTCTACTATACTAGCCTCTCCACCAAAAAGTTGGTGAGTTAAGAATGAAGATACTATCTTCCCTAATCCTTTTGTTAGTTGGTTAGGCTCTAGTTTTTCAAATGTATATGTAATTGTAAAGTTAATTAGTAAATCTTCTAAATTTGGAACTTGGAACTGCCTGCCTTGTTTTGCTTTCAAGTCAGCCTCCAGTTCAGGGAAGCTGCACAAAGATTGGGACATGCTTTTTCTGCAACTTTTCTAAAAGAAGGGTAATTCCTAACAGCTTTAGTCTTCATAGAATTTCCCAAAGGGCTAACACTTTGGGAAACTCTAACTCCCAACACATACTACCTCCCTAATTGCCAAAAGAAACACTTGTGCTATTCTAAGAAGTACTTGGTGTCACTTGTCCTCTGAAATACTGTACCATTGTGCTTCAGGACTGAGATTGAAGTTCTCAATGTCTGGCAGTATCATTTGTTGTCACATGGATTAATAGCATAATTTTTATCAACGCTCCCTGGGTGCCCTTACTCAATTGCCATGCCATTCAAATTTTTGTCTGTTTATATACACCGTTCCCTCCCTCTCCTTGCAGAAGCAGAAGAGAATTCTTGCAGAAGCAGAAGAGAATTTTGGGAAGGTACACATGCAGTCAACTAGAAACGTTAGTACTTATTCTTTCCCCCATATTTTTCAGAGGTCCGGTTAGCAGAGGGTCACCATCGCTGTGCTGGGAGAGTCGAGTTATTCCACAAGGGACAATGGGGAATGGTATGTGACAACAACTGGAACCTTGAGGATGCCCAAGTTGTGTGCCGGTATCTTGGCTGTGGAACTGCTCTGTCTGCCCCAGGAGCTTCTCTTTTTGGAGCTGAAGATGGTCACATCTGGCTGCATGATGTTAATTGCACTGGCATGGAAACCACTCTCAGTGAATGCAAAGCAAAACCAGGGGAACACCATTACTGTGGCATATTCAGTCAGGCTGGTGTTATATGTGCAGGTAAGAAGTTTTCATGTAAACTCCAATCTGAAATGTGTGGGAGGTTTTTCCTTTCACTTGCAATCCACACCGCACTCCACCCCCACCCCACCCCATGGCATTCATCTGTACTCTCAAAGCCAACCCCTGTACTGCAATCACACTTGCCAAAAGCAAAGTCTCACCTGGGTGTTGAGGGGTGGAAGAGTTCCTTCCCAGCAACAGCCATGATGATAAGCCCCATCCCCTGACATCAGCCAGCCCCTTCCTCCAAGGCTGCCCAATTCAAGTTTTTCCCATGCAGAAGAAGAGGCAGAGCTTAATGTCACTCTCTGCAAGGAGAAGGTCCCTGTTATGTCTAATCACTGGATAGCAGGAAGCTTGTTCTCTGCCTTTCTCACAGTTGGTCACCACTCTTCCCCATACGTCCCAGCAAGGACTCCTATGTGAGGGCTCAGAACAGAGGACAAAATCTAGACACCAGGAATTCCCCTGTGCCCCTTTTCTCTGTGTGATACAGAGAAGCAATGCACTACCTACTAGGGTATTTCTCACAGTAGTGACAGAAGCAGGAGTCTAAGGTTCTTTTCTGTTTGAACTATTGACTTTTCTTCTCCCTTCAGCTTTTAAAGAGTGATGTGTAAGCTAATCTGCTTTTCCCTTCCTTTTCCCTGGAAGAAAATGTGTTAATTATCCAAAGTACCAACAAGCTTAACATAGGTGGGGAAAGAAAGTTAAATTCCAAAGGATGATGATCATATATGTTTATATGAACTACCCTATAGGTGAGTTCAAAACATGAATTTAACTTACTGTAGCAATTCTGTTTTCCAGCAGGGCTTCGTCTCATGAATGGTTCTAGTCGCTGCTCTGGGAGGGTTGAAGTATTTCACAATGAGACATGGGGGACAGTTTGTGATGCTGGCTGGGATTTCCAGGACGCCCAAGTGGTGTGCAGGGAACTGAATTGTGGGGATGCAGTAGAAGCATCCAATGGAACCAGGTCTGGAAAAGGAACAGGTCCCATCTGGTTGGAAAGACTAAACTGTACAGGAAAAGAAAAGTCTTTGAGTGAATGCCCCAAAGGACCATGGGGTGAACACAACTGTAATCACAGCCAGGATGTTAGTGTTGAGTGTTCAGGTAAGCTTATATGATAGAATTGATTCATTGACCTCGAAAAATTGTCAAATTGCCAAGCTCAAGATAAAAACCTTTTTGAATTTTACTTTCTTGTTTAATCTGGGCAGCTTAATTCTACAGAAAGTAAGACTGCCAACAAAAAAATGCTGGCATAAAAATGACAGGACTCCAAGAAAATCTATGGTGGGTTTAATGTAGCTTTTGTTTCCCCCAGACTTGGAGCTGTAAGAAAGCCAAAGCTGTCACATAAAAGTCTGAAGGGATGTGAACCTGTAAGCCCAAAAGGGCCTCTGTGCCATGCTTCTCCTCAGCTGGTGGCCACTGGAATATGTATACTCCTTCTTCTTCCCCAGTACCCTGCCTTCCCAGGCATATATGATGGAGCAAATATAGCACTTCCAGAGAAGATTAGAATGAAATACAATGGGTAGATCTAGATCTTAACACACTGACCCTGAGAGAAAGTAAACCAAAGTGCAAAGAGATAGAACCCTACAATTTACAAATTAAAAAATTAAAGTGTCAGCAAGCTTTGAAGGCAGGCCTAAATACTCTAAAACAGTCTTTCCCAAAATGGGCAGTACCACACCTGGGGGGTGGGTGGGGAGGGTGGACAGATCCAGGTCGGTGAGGAAAAAGGGGGTGGCATGATGGCCTTCAAACCAAGTACTGGAATCTGTGAGGGTTGGGTTCCAGGACAAAATGTGAAAGATCAAATTTCTTATATACATGTGTGTATCTAGCATAAACAGTGCCTAGGGCAAGCATGAAAGTTCTACCCATACCTCCAGGGCAGCTTCCTCCTTTTCCTCCCCCTCCTCCTCCTTCTACCACCACCACCGCAACACTCAGCACTGCTTTTTTGTGCCCACTGGCACTAGCAACCAGAGCATGTAGCTTACTAACCCCATCCTAGATACATCTGACACAAAAGAGATGGGAAGGGAGCTTGAGCATCACCCAATCCTTCCACTCCATCCTATTCACCCTATTAAGTAAGCTGCAGGAAAAAGATCTTATAAGATGAGATAGACAAAATGTGGCTTTGCATCCCTCTTTGTAGTCCCAGAAACCTCCCACCAATCCTCCCCAAATCCCCCTCTGCCATTTTTTTTTTTAATTGGATGATACATTTTGTGCCCTGGAATCATGCAAACCCCACCTGCCCCGCATAGATGGAAACATGCCAAAATACACCATGTGGTTCTCATGCTAATTTTTTGTAAACACAGAGAACCCAGAAGACAAGATATTGGAGGGACAGGGAGGGAAATTGGAGGGAGGAGAGAAAAAGACAGAATGAGGGAAATGGGGAATGGTCTGTGCAAGTGATTAGTTCAGATTTTGGAAGAGAGAAGGAAAAAGGGAGGACAGTTCTGCTTATTGAGGGTTCTGTCCCATTCTCCAAAAGGTTACCTCTGAGGAAACCTAACCTCAGCTGATGACCCTTGCACCAGCCCTCCTTCCAGTTATTTTGTGTGTCATTATTTAAGCTGGTGCTGTGGGCTTGAAAGACCCCTGCTGTCCATATTCTATTTTTTAAACTATTACTGTGTTTTTAAGCTTATCTATGAAAGATTAGCTGTGGCTAACTTGGCTTCATCCTTCATTTTGTTCTAAAGTGACCAAAATTCAGCCTTGATGTGATTTTTTAAAGCTCTATAGTATCTTAAAATCATTTTTTGTTGGTGTTCTGGCATGCAGCATTGAAACTCCAGTATAGCAAGCCAAATTTGAAAAATCCATAACAAGTTCTTTTGGGGTACCTTTAGGAAAGGTGTTTTGAGAGGCACATCTGGACCTTCAGAACAGTGTTTGAGCTTTCCAAGCCCATCTTTTCTGGGCCACCTTCTCTTCTTCTTGAAGTGCACTTCTTCTGTTCCTCAGCATCATACCATCAAGGCAAAAGCTCAAGAGGGAAAAATTAAGTAGCTGCTTGTTGCAGATCCAGAACAGAGTAGGTGATAGACTCCAGAGAGTGCCGCAGGTACTGGATCAGAGATTCTTGACCTGGCAAATGGAAAACAATTCTGTAGCAAAGGGCAGTAACATGCTAGTTCAGCATTGGCTTGAACTCTGTTTCACAGAATCCTTCATGGCATTCCATGCCCTCAGGTGCAGCATCTGGCTTTCAAAGGGTTCACAACTTTTTTCTACAATTGCTGCCTTTTTCTCAGAGTTCAAGTCTGAGAGCTTAGACACAAGTTAGGGGATGCTTCTTGCACATTAGAAGAATCTGGAAACTATTCTTAGAAGATAACGGGTAGCAAGAGTTCTTCAGGATGTCCAATGTCGGGAAATATCCTATGCTGCTTTTACAATACAGCCACTCACACACTTGTTGGCTCAATTTGAAATTCCCAACCAATGTGCTGGGGATAGAGGGATGATGTTTGCTGCCAGTTTGTTTCTGAGCACAAATCAAAATGCTGGTTATGACCTATAAAGTGCTATATGAGTCAGGTCCAGGCTACTTCAATTAAACTGTATCCTATGAGCCAGCCCAGGTGTTACCCTGATTTCTGGGGTCCCTTGAGGGACACCTCAATGTGCTCCAAATAATGGGGAATGGGAATTAGCAAGAGCACAAGCTATAGCAATGCAAGAGGCAAGGCAACCTAGCAAGATCTTGGACCCAATGTTTACGGGGTCAGGCCAAGTCAATAATCAAACAGAAGTAAATAATAATTGTTCTCTTTATTAAAAGGCAGTCAACACGCATGTATGCAATCACTCACACAGACCTAACGAGAGAAAGGTAGGAGATTTGATAGAGGATTTTGAGAGGGATTTTTCAGGGGAAATACTACACCTGATCCTGTAGCCTGGGTAGACAGAAGAAAAGTCAGTTGGAGTGGAGATTCTTAGCACGTGGAAGGTGAGGGGAAGGCTTGGTGAACAGAGTGGCAGAAAGGCAAGATGGAAGCCAGGAGCGATCCAAAGAAGCACTCAAAACCAGGGGTTCTTATAGGGGAAAATGTGCCTGTAGGCTAGTCCGTTTCCAGGGAAAACAATGGGTTTCAGGTTGGAGACAAAGTCTCTGAAAGGTCAGTACTTGAGATGATTGAATTATGACAGAGTTGTCAATAGCACAGACAGTATGCAAATGGGGAGTGCTTGAAAATTGGCTATTCGGCTCGTCAAGCTGCCTGCTAGGGGCAGGGAATCTTTTTTACGCTGTGTGCACACATAATGTATTTTCAAAGTGTACTTGCCTGGAGGTCTTGTTACTGCAGTTATGTTATGTCTGGTGAAAGCACTAGATATCTCTTGATATCAGATAATTTGGCCTTTACTTGACCTCTTCTGCCACCCTGCTCCACGTGTTTGCAAGGGCCACCGGACAAGCACGTCACAGGTGAGTCCGTTAATGGTTGGACATTCCAAACCCCATTTAGGCAGG
The DNA here is from genome assembly GCA_948474755.1 of Ctenosaura bakeri. Classification (NCBI taxonomy): domain Eukaryota; kingdom Metazoa; phylum Chordata; class Lepidosauria; order Squamata; family Iguanidae; genus Ctenosaura; species Ctenosaura bakeri. Next base: position 117,881 of record CAOLHI010003501.1, on the reverse strand, counting down.
CAACTTAATGCCTCTTCGATGCTTAAGGGACCTCTCCTTCTTGCAAACATGCCTTGCTCAGCGCGGCTTTACACAAAGACGCTTGGTCGAGAAGCTGAGTCAGTCCTTTATGTTGAGCCATTTGCATACTGAACATACTATTGTCATCAAGCACTAAGCTCATCATGTAAACTTGACCTTTTCCAACTCCTTTGTCCAGCTACAAATTTCCTTTGTTCTCTCCGAGCATGGCATGGCCTGTAGGTAAAATCCACCCTATAAAAAACCCCTGATTCCGAGCCTTCCTCGGAACACTTGGATTACCCTGGACTTCCATCTAGCCTTGCTGCCGCTCTATCCAGTGATGTCGTCCCCTCAGCAAGCCTCACTGAGCTTTCTTCCCCTGCAGCCTCCGCTTCTCTCCAGGACTACGTGAAAAGGTGTCGTATTACCCACTCCCCTGAATCTCTCCATTTCTATTTCTAGTTAGCTGTGTGCATGTGTTGTCTTATTTGCTGTTTGTCTTGTAATAACCCTGTTATTTTGTTACTTTAAAACTGGTCTGGCTGGTCTCTGACCTGAAGCCGTAGACATAGGGTAAAAGATCCCAGCTAAAGTTACCCTGCCTCTCGTTAGCTTAAGAGAGTGCTCGAACCTAATTTTCCCCAGCTTGTGTTTTATTTGGTTATTTGAGTGCCCCTCCCGGGACCGCCCAACATACATGGTAACAGTCTTCTGAAGCTGCATTCCGGCAAATTACTGGCCTGCCTGGATTTATCTTGTATTCAGCTATTTTGGCCATGCCTGTGTGTGTGCTTGTCCGAGGGCTTCGCAAGCACGTGGAGAGGAACTGTTTGTGATGGCCAATTTCTTGATATCAGGTTATATTTAATAAGCCCTGGGTCCGGATTATAAACTACAGTAACACAGGCCCTGAGATCATTAGGAGAGGCCTTTCTCACCACCTTTCCGACCACCTTTCCCACCACCTTCACAAGCAGTGTTGCTGGGAACACAAGAGAGGGCCTTTTTGGAGGCTGCTCCTAGACTATGGAACTCCTTTCCCAGAGTGGCCAGAAAGGCCCCACCCTTCTTCTTCCATTTGCAGGCTAAAACCCTTTTTACTCTAGCAGGCTTTTAAAACCAAAAGGTTTAAAAGAATGGGCTAGGTGTGCTGTATTTGTTCAATTAAACTATTTTTCTTTTTAATTGTATGTTATTCTTTTAACTTGAGAGGTGAACTGTTTTAATAGTGTAAATAGTTTAATTCATTTTACTTCATTCACTTTTTGTATATTGTTAATTATATTGTTCTTTAAAATTGTGCTTTGTTGTTGCAATTTTGGGAATAAATGGAAGCAGGAGGAGGAGGGGGGAAGGCTGAGAAATTGTGAGATGAAGAAACAGTGTCTTTCTCTACTTCAGGTTCAAGAGAGGTCAGACTGGTGAATGGCTCAAATCTTTGTTCTGGAAGAGTTGAAGTCTTCCGCAACCATGAGTAGGGGACTATATGTCATTCCTTCTGGAGTCTGCAGAATGTTCAAGTGGTGTGCAGGGAAGTTGACTGTGGAGATGCCTTATCAGTCCCATCAGAAGGTCGCTTTGGAAGAGGACATGGTCCCATCCAACTAGATATTATCAGATGTAACGGGACTGAAGATGCCCTCCGCAACTGTGGCCAAACTAAAGAGTGGGTAAAACTTCCCTGTAGGCACAGTCAAGATGCTGGAGTTGTGTGTTCAGGTAATGTATCAAAATGCATCAGATAGCACTATAACATTGTCCTAGGGATTCTTCCTTATCACATTGCACTGTTATAGTGCTATATTTGTGTCAAGAACAGAATACACTCACAAATAATATAGTCCTTTGGATACAGTTTATTTGGCAGTGCAATACATATAGTGACTTCAGGGATCAGTCTGAACAGCAAGGGTAAAGCAAGCAAACTTAACATTTCCAGCCAGCACCTCCCACTCATGAACTCCCTGGGAATCTGCTGTTATCTATAATAGCTGCATTCCAGTGTTCAGTGCCAGGCATTGTTTAGTTAACAGCTTTCAAGCTATTCCTACTATATGTTCTACCAGTATTATGGAGAGGCAGTGGAACTACCTGACAATTTGACTTTTAACAGCTATGGTAACATGCTGTGGAATTGCACAGTATGTAGTTTAGAAAGACTCAATAGTTCTCTGACTGAGAATTCTAAATGTCCCTCCCTAGACTGCCAATTCCATGTTTCTATAAGATGTTGTCATGGCAGTTAAAATGGAATATAGTTCTATAACAGTGTAGTATGACAAGGAAGATGACCATGTGTGTTTCATCAGAAGGAGATTCTCCTCTTTTCTCTGCTATTGATAATTATAGGAGAGGAGAAGGTAGACATAGACTTCACGATTTCTCTCCCTCTCTTGATAGTTTTGCATGACTCTTCCCAGATTTCTTAAATGAAACTATGTGCTTATTAAGTAAAGTTAAGCAGCCATTGCTGTGGTTTGAAGATGAGGGTTGTTGTGTCTCTTCCTCCAGGCTGTAGCTGTTTAGATTGTGCAACCGATACAGGAAAATCCCAAATCCTAAAATGAATGAGGCTTATTTGTACTAGCCAGAGATTGAATCAAATTGGTCCAATCCAATTGAAAGGAAATTAATGGTGTGTGAGTGAGTGCTGATTAACCCTTCATGATTCACCACTTACCACCACATGTCTTCATGACTCACCCACATAATAGTTGGCAACCTTAGCAGAGAGAGAGGAAGGGGAGTGGAACACATCCCATGCGCCTGGGCAGGGTAAAGAGTGGAGTAAGATGAGGCAAAGGCTGAATGAGCTTGTGAACAGAGAGACAGAGAAAGACCAGCAAGGAAGTAAAAAGATTGGGTGAGGGAGAAGAGAGTGGACAGAGGGAAAATGTCCAGCTGTGGGAGGACGGGCAAAGCTGGGACCAGCAGAAGCAATATTTGAGTGGAAGGAGAGTGCTGGGTGGAGAAAGAGTACTGGGCCTTAACTCAGCTAGGTGGTTTTGCTAGTACATGTATTTATTTGAGAGATTTTCAACCAGAAATATTTCAGTGTTGTGAGGAGACTTTTTTGGCTCCTGAAGGTTTCATCCATCCTCTTCCAGATTGTAGTCATGTCCTGTTAGCTTTTTAACCCTGTTAATCCAGAGGTTCTCCCTTTTCACTACTGCACTTGTCTCTGATGGCATTTCAATTTCAACCAACACTATTCCTGATCAGGTTAAAATAGCTAGTTACCAATTATTTTAGTGAGATTGCAGGCATGAGTTTCCTGAAAATGTGAATAGTTTGGCTGCTGTTCCATCTGTTGTTGTTGTGTGCCTTCAGGTCGTTTCTGACTGCAGACAACCTTGAGGTAGATCTATCATGGCATTTCCTTAGCAAGATTTATTCAAAGGGGGGTTTCCTTTTTCTTTCTCTGAGAGAGTGTGACTTGCCCATGGTCACCCAGTGGGTTTCCATGATTGAGCAGGGATTCAAACTCTAGTCCCTAGAGTTGTAGGCTGACACTGTAACCACTACACCATGCTGGCTCATGTCTGTTTTGTTTTCTCTCCCTGCTGTCAATGACATCCTGGACTTCAGTGGAACACAGGAAACAGTCTTAGACTAATCCAGACTCTTGGCCCATCCAACCTATTGCAGAATCTGTAGTTGGTGTTCTGTTTAATGCAGGAGATCCGGTCAGTCACATTGCTCATAAAATTAGATGTTGGACAGTTCCATCCATCCCTGACTTTAATTATATTCCACCTTTTTCCTACACTGGTATTCCAAGTGACTTACAAAAACTCATTGAATACAATAAAGCATATATAGTTGAAAACATACAAAAGTTAAGGTTACAGTAGCATAAAAGCAGAATTAAAACCATTTAAAATCTTACTTTCAAACAACAGAATATTGTTAAACAGTACAGCATCATAAAAAGCCATTCTGTTAAAATCATTTTCCAAAGGCTTGCTGGGAAAGAATGGTCATAATTTGCTACCTATGGACAGTAAAGACAGAGCCATCCGTCCTTCCCTAGTGAGGGAGTTCCCAAGCATGGGAGCAGCCGCAGGAAAAGTCATCTGCCAACTCCCCACCAATCATGCCTGTGAAGATAGGTGGACCAAGAGAAAAGCCTCCTCTGCAGATCTTGATGCTCAGGCAGGTTCACATGGACACATACTATCCTTCAAATAGCCTGGGCATGAGCAATAGAATCTCCACACCATTGTCTACCACACTTAAATCTATGAGCATGTAACTGTTAAACTCTTTTTGACTTACTAGAGTTACGTCTAGTGAATGGATCCAATCACTGCTCTGGGCGGGTTGAAGTGTCTCATGACCAGCAGTGGGGGACTGTGTGTGATGTTGGCTGGGATTCACTGGATGCCCAAGTTATCTGCAGGGAACAGAAGTGTGGAAATGCCACAAAAGCATTCAAGGGAGCTCACTATGGCCAAGGATCTGGCCCTGTCTGGCTGTCAAGAGTCAACTGTACAGGAGAAGAAGCCACCTTGAGTGAATGCCCCCACAGCCCTTGGGGAGAGCAGAGCTGTGACCACAGCCAGGATGTGAGTGTGGAGTGCTCAGGTGAGTGTCTGTCTTAGCTGTAATTGGAGTCTCCAGTGCAGGTCAACATCCCCAAGAACCCTGAGATCAGGGGAAAATCCTGTCCCATTAAACCAGCAGTGGGGAAAGTGCTTCCCAAGGCCATTTTTGTTCCCTCTTGGACTCCCAGCCATCAATAGTTTTTGCAAAAAAACAAAAATCCCTTTTTGTTCCAAAATGTACTCTAGAAATGTGAAAGGCATGTTCAGCACTTTGAGAGGCCCCGTGGACATCCAGAGTTGAGGATCAATTTCCAGTCTAGGACCTATAAGCCAGATTGGAAAGTTCTCCATGGGTGGATCTCAGCAGGTGGCTGGGCTCAGGGCATGGGGGCATCCTTGGGGAAAAAAAGGTAGCTATCTGAGAAAAAAGAGTAGCCTGGGTTTGTATTTATCAGTGGGGTCTTGATAAGTGGGAAGTGGAAGAAGTAACATGTCTTTTGAAACATTCTAGGCAACGTCAGACTGGTCGATGGATTAAGTTGCTGTTCTGGGAGAGTTGAAGTGCTCCACAATCAGGAGTGGGAAGCCATTTGTGATGAAAACTGGGGTATGAAGGCAGCCCAAGTAGTTTGCAAAGAACTGGGCTGTGGAAATGCGTTATGGGCCCCAACAGGATCTCATTTTGGAAAAGGACATGGTCCCATCAGGAAATACCTTGCGTTCTGCAAAGGAACAGAAACTGCCTTTGTTGACTGCATCCTGGGTGATCTTGGACTCTACGACGATGGAGATGCTGCAGGTGTTGTATGCTCAGGTAATGGATATGAATAGATAGGTGCAGATGGGTAAATAGATGAATAGATAGTTAACATAATGGTCATGAGCAGTATAAATTTATGGACATCTCCCATTGTGGTAAAAAGTGTCTTGCTGATTCTTATATTCCTCTCTCCTGCTGAATTCCAAACATTATTCAATATGTCAGTAATTTTTTCCCCAGTGAACCAGTTGGCCTACAGGCACTTGCCATCATTCTTAGATGGGATGGGGGAGGGAAGAAAGGGCCTGAGGTGTAGGCACCAGCACAGTGGAGCAGGAAAGGGGAAGGTAGAGTGTCAAGAGACCCAAAGAAGAGAAAGGGTGTAGAAGAGATGAGAGTGTAAGTGGAGATGGGAGAGAGAGAAGTTTTATCATCTGAAACCCTGAAAGAAAAAAGAAGGAAATGGCCGAATTGAGCAGTTCCTGTATGCTTGGGTTGTTAGACAAGAGAAAACCAGGTGGGGAGTTTTGGACTGGGGGGGTGTTCCTCAAGAGTAAGACCTGAGAATTCAAAGGAGTGTATTTGTAATTGGAACATGAACCCATATCTCTGCTCTATGTTTGGGCTTTGGGGCAACTTTCTTGTCTTCTCAATGCACACTTTCCCTGCAAAGGAAATGAACATAGTTTTGTGACTGGCTATGCCTACTGCTGAGGATGTAAAATTTGCTGTATTCTGAATTTCTTGCATTTCACTGATTCATTCACATGTAGGAAATTTGGTGTTCTACTTGAGTAATTTAGAATGTGTTTCCTTGTTGTGTTATTTTCCATCAGAAATCCTATATGAGATCATAGTTAATTACTAACACTTGCCCTAATATATTTAAAAAATCAATGAAACAAGTACCTAAATAGTTTTCTTTGTTTTAGAAACGATGATTTCTTGTTCTTACTAGGATTTTGTTTGTTCGTTTGTTTGTTTGTTTTTTGTTCTTTTTTTGCCTGCTTTTCTAATGAGCAAAATCAAATAGGTTCCTTGCAGTTTTGAGCCTTGAGGCTCCATTTGTAACAAATATAAATTGGTCCTCCCTCCCAGTTATGAAAGTGGGTGAAAAAAGATTTCTTCAGCAGGTGCTTCATATGTATGGAGTCACACATTCATGATGGATGAGGAAGGACAAAGGAGGGCAGAGCTGATTTCATTTCTGAAGTATCACAGTGTGCTTTGTGAGGGACCAGATGCTGTTGGGGCACATGAGCATGCAGATTTTCTTGACTCATTTCTTGGAGAATTGTGGAGCAGGGAATATGGCCCAATGACCAGATACAGCTTCCCACCTCTCTCTTGACCTTCTTACTTTTGAGATTTGCTCAACTTTTTATTGGAAAAAAAATAAACAAGATGAATGTCACACTGGTGATGCTGACTTGAAATAGTTATTTCCTCCTCCAAGCATTGCAGTGTCTCCAGTCACCTTGTTTCAGTATATAGCCTCGGAAAAAATAAGCATTTTAAATACAGTTCTCTGTCGACATTTGAAGGTTTGACCTTTGTGATTTGATTATTCCCAAGGTGCTCACTTGCCTCTCCTGCATTCTCCACTTCCCTGGTGTTTTGGCCAGGCACGCTGCCTTCCTTCTCTGTGCCCCAGCAAAAGGCAAGCAAATGGGAGAGGGAAAGGTTCACACACATGCAAGCTTTTTCCCCTCCATTCTCCTGCCTGTTGCATGCACACTCCAAAAGAAGGCAGGGCACATGAGCAAAGAGCAGGTGAACAGAGTTGGCGGAAGTGTTTTCCCTTCCATTCTCTTGCCTGCTGCCTGCATGGGCAGAAAGAAGGCAGGGTGCATGGGTGAAGGGAAGGTGAATGGAGCAGGGGGAAGTGTTTTCCATTCAATGTGTTTGCCTGTCACCAGTGCAGGCAGAAAGGAGGTGGGCATACAGGGGACAGGCAGGAGAATGGGAGAGAAGCGTTCACTCAGGTGGTGGGGGGTTAAAGATTTTTTTACTTTCATAAGAGGTCGGCACCTTGAACCCTCGTGAAAGTTGTGGGGTTACTGTAATAATCTTTGTATTTTCAACTTCTATATCTAATCAAATGGCAGAGAACAAGGCAGCAATGATATGGCAACTGGAACAATTTCATACCAAGTATGCAAGGCTGAAAACTTCTAGATGTAATTATATGGCTGTGTTACCAGTTTAGAGCCAGCGTGGTGTCATGGCTTGTGTGTATGCTCATGAGTCTGGAGACTTGGGTTCAAGTCCCTGATGACCCATGGAAACCCATTGGGTAAATCTGGGCAAGACCCACCTTCTCAGCTTCAGAGGAAGAAAAAGACAATTGGCTCTGCAAACAAATTTTACCAAGAAACCCTTGTGTGCCTTCGGATTGGAATAAGTCCCAAATGACTTGAAGGCACACAACCTCAACAGCAAATTAACAGTTAACCCCTTTTTAAATATATTCATTAAAAAAGACAATAAAACAGATAACAAGTCAGGAAATAAAAAAGATCAACAAGAACAAACATTAAGGTAAATTCCTCCTTGTTTCCTTTCAGAACTTTGGGTCAGCTAAAATATCTTTCTAGAATTTTAAGTAATCTTTCAGTGGATGACAGAGAGAATATTCATGATTTACAAATGAACTGAAGGGGCACCAAATTTCATCAAAATTGTTCATATGTTCTCTTTTTTCAGATAATTTGAATTACTTGTCAATTTTTCTAACAGGACTGTTGCCCAAGTTCTATTTAGCCAATTAAGTCCATTTACTGTTTTCTATCATTGGGGAATTTGAGCCCTCACAACAGCAAGAAGGAATTCATTCAATTCCTTATCTTTAAATTGTTTGTTCTGACTGATGAGTATTGTCCATAAACGTAGTTTCTCTTTGGAGACTGAGTTTCATTCTTTTTTAAAAAAATTATTTATTTGTATCCCGCCTCTCCATATGGATCAAGGCGGCGAACAACTTACAAATAGCATGTATTTCTAAACATTTCTATACATGCCCCCAACAAGCTGGGTACACATTTTACCGACCTGCAAAAGGATGGAAGCCGGGCTTCCATCAACCTTGGAGCTGGGCAGGATCGAACTCACAACCTTGTGACTTGCAGTACTGGCATTGAACCACTGCGCCACCAGGGCTCCATTTGGCTTTATGAGGTCTCCATATCACAAAGGTCTCATGTTGCTGTTCTGGGCAGATTGTATTGTGAGGATATTAAGAGACAATATTCATACTTTTCACTTCTAGGTCTAATGATATGATAGTATTCAAATCTCAGTTCTTTTTGACCCATCAGCCTTCGCCTTGTGAACGGCTCCAATCGCTGCTCTGGGCGGATTGAGGTGTTTAAAACCAGCAGTGGGGGACCGTGTGTGATTCTGGATGGGATTCCCAGGATGCCCAAGTTGTGTGTAGAGAGCTGAACTGTGGATATATTGCCAAAGCATTTGGAAGAGCCCATTATGGTCAAGGATCTGGCCCCATCGGGCTGGAGAAGGTGAACTGTACAGGGGATGAAGCCTTCCTGTGGGAATGCCCCTACAGCCCTTGGGGAGAGCATGGCTGTGACCACAGCCAGGATGCGAGTGTGGAGTGCTCAGGTCGGTTTCTGTTGTAAGTTATATGTTGAATAGGTGGGGCCAACCAGATATATTAGATGTTTTCTACACATGCCTTCTTAAACTAGCAATGGAGAAAGTACAGCCTGAGTTTATTTTTGTGGCTGCCAGGCCTCCTTCTGATCAATCTTTCTTTCTTTGCAAAAAAAACAAAAAAACAAAAACAAAACAAAAAACAAAACACACACACTTTTTTTTTTTGCTCTGAAATACATTCAAATGAATGAGCACAGCATTTTCACCACGATTTGGAGCTCCCTGAGGCCCCCAGGTTTCAAAAATGATTTTTCCAATATTTTTCAAAGAAGGGTTTTTTTTTTTTTTGGTTTTTTTTTTTGTTTTGGTACTGAAATGTTCTCTAGAGATGTGGGGTGCATTTCTAATACATTTCTCCATAGGTAAATTTAAGCTCAGGAGAGGCTTTTATGAAACAGGAAATGAACAGGAAATAACTTCTGCTCAGTTCCTATTGTTAAAAAGTCACAAACATGGGCCCTTTTCACATGGCATTTTCAATGCGAAAGGGCCCTTTGAGTGTTGCACACATGTGAGGAGCAGTCCACACGATGCACTCACATTTGTGCGACGCTCCAGGGCCTGACACGGACTGCACATGCATTTTTTCATTTTCGGCTTGAAGCCAAAAATGCTGCACATCAAGGGGGCTCTCGCGCAAGAAGGAAGCTCGTGCAGAGCCGAAGAAGCAAGGAAGCGAGAACCTCTCTCCGGAGGCTACTCACACGATCACTGCACCCCAGCACCAAAAATGGGTGAGTTGCAGAAAGTGAGCATGCCACATTCCCTCCCCAAGAAGGCACTTGGAGAAAAGAATTTAAGATTTTGGGGGGTGCAGGTGCAGTGGTGAGTTATGGCCCACTAAGTTCCTTAAGAAGGGGGCTAATGCATCCTCCTAGCCTTCTGCAGTTGCCCACCCTTGCAGGAGTCATGAATGATTAACATCGCTTCTTCTGTCAAGGCACATATTTTAGATGAAATGTGGTTGACTTGACTCTTCTGAAAGCAGGGAATTATTAATCACAAATCATGAGGACACAATAAGTTAGGCAAGCAGTCCAATTTTCAAACTGCTTCAAGCATTTCCTTCTGGTCTCATTAAATCACAGACCTTTATAGCTCCAGAAGCTACCAATATCACACATCAAACAGTGGTTCTGCAACCCTCAAAACAGTTGCTACATTGCCAAATTTATTTAGATAGCAGCTTTTTGAAAATCAGATTTTGTGCTGAGACATGTTGCTAATTTACATATTTTTTAAAAGGAAAACCATAGTTTTGGAATCCTCTGGGAGAGTGATTCTCCTTGAAAAGATGGTATTTTTCTGAGTTTTCTTTGATTTCCAGTTGTTGACATGCTGCTGCATTTCCACATTATGCAGTTGCTGGGGCTGAGCTCTTTTAGAGGATTCCAGTGGCTTCACAATGGCCTCCCTAGAGCTGCCAACATTGTCCAGCCTTCCTTTCAAACTATCATTCCTTAATTGATAAGATTTTTTTTTTCTTGGTTTGGATGTTAGTTAATGTGGGATGAGGAACTACTTCCACTTTTGGACCTAGAGGCCAGTTTGGTAAGGCCTCCACAAGAGGATCTCAGCAAGTGGGACCTCAGGGTCTGGAGGACCCTATGAAAGAAAGAAAAAAATGACTGTTGTCCTAGAAAACTGAACAGGCAGGTTTTATTCTTACCAACAACATTTTGATAAATTGGAAATGGAAGAAATGACCTGTTGTTTTTTTCCAAACATTTAGGCAAGGTCAGATTGGCGGATGGATTAAGTCGCTGTTCTGGGAGAGTAGAGGTGCTCAACAAGCAAGAGTGGGGGTCCATCTGTGATTACAGCTGGAATATGGAGGCAGCCCAAGCAGTTTGCAGGGAATTGGGCTGTGGAAATGCCTTGTGGGCCCCAAAAGGATCTCATTTTGGAAGAGGATATGGTCCCATCAAGCTATATCTAGAATACTGTGAAGAGATAGAAACTGCCTTTGATGAGTGCATCAGGAGTGATATTGGACCAGAAACATGCAGCAAAGGAGGAGCTGCAGGTGCTGTTTGCTCAGGTAATGGATGTGCATAGATGGGTGTGGGCACAGGTAACCTGATGGCTGTGGGCACCTGTGAATTCATGGACATCTTCCCTTGTAACAGGAAGTGCCCTTCTGATTCCTATATTCCTTTCTCCCCTAGTTTTTTTTTTTTTTTACTGTTGTATTTGAAACATTATTCCATGTGTCAGTATTTTTTTTTCCAGTGAAACAGTTGGCCTCAAGCACCTGCTATCTTTCTTAGATGGGATGGGGGACAGAAGAATGGGCCTGGGGTGAAGGCACCAGCACAGAGGAGCAGGACAGGGGAAGGTGGAGTGTCAAGAGACCTAAAGAAGAGAAGAGGGTGTGGAAGCGATGACAGTAGCAGCGGAGATGGCGGAGGGAGAGAGAAGGTTTATCATCTGCAATCCTGAAAGAAAAAGAAGAAAATGGCTGAAGTGGGAAGATCCTGTATGCTTGGAGTGTTAGACAAGAGACAACAAGGGGGGGAATTTTGGATGGGAGGGTTGTGTTCCTGAAGAGTAAGACCTGAGAATTCAAAGGAGTATATGCATGTTTGGAAGACGAACTCACATCTCTGCTCTATATTTGGGCTTTTGGGCAAACTTTCTTGTCTTCTTGATAACACTTTTCCTGCAAGTGAAATGAACATTGTTTTTTGACTAGCTATGTTTACTACTAGGGATGTAAAATTTGCTCTATTTGGAATTTCTTGAATTCCACTTAATCATTCACATCTTAGAAATTTAGTGTTCCAGGCAGTCTATCTAGATAATTCAGTATGTGTTTGTAGTTGTGTGGTTTCCCATCAGAAATGTCATACTAGACCATAGTTAATTGCCAATCATTGCCATAATATATTTTTAAAAATTGTAAGCCTTGTGTCAACTGTTTTCTTGAGCAAAACAAAGTAGCAGTTCTTGACACAAGGCTTACAATTTCTACCTGTAACTATGTTGTTGTATTACCAGGGCTCAAATCCATGCTCAGCAATGGAAACCTGCTGGGTGACCTTGTCAAACTGTTACCCTGAGTTTTGGGGGGTCCCTGGAGGCGCCCAGATTGCCAAACAAAATACCAAATTGGGGGAAATTAGCTGGAACACTGTTTTGGCTAGCGAGAGGCAGGATAACTTTTCAGGGATCTTTAAACCCAACGTCTACGGCTTCAGGTCAGGGAATAGGCACACAAGTTTTAAAGTAACCAAAGGTGGCAGTTTTATTGAAACTAAACAGAAAATAAATAACACACACACACTAACTAACTGGGAAACAGAATAGGAGAGCTTAAGGGTAAGCAATACGACATCTGGTCTTGTTGTCCTGGAGAAAGAGAGATGGGGTTCAGAAGAAGAAAGCTCAGCGTGGCGGGCTGAGGGGAGTTTCCTTAGAAGGCCAGCAGCAGGGCAGGATAGCAATCCAAGGTAGTCCAAAGACTGTTTGAAAATGAGGGGTTTTTATAGGGAAGTTTGTGCCTCTTGGCTATGGCAAGCCAGGTGAGAACAAAAGGGGTTTTGGCACTGGACAAAGGATTCTGAAAGGTCAAATTTAACATGATGAGCTTAACGCTTGATGACAATAGTATAGCCAATATGTAAATGCCATGTTTACTGGGCTGGCTATGCTGAGAGCCGCGCAGCTATTGTGAAGTTGTACATGGAAGTTCCCTGAAGCTGGGAGCAAAGCTTAGGTTGCTGGCCTCAAAAGAGATTGGAATGTGAAGCAATTAGCGGCCACACTAATGTCCATGCTTGCCCAGAGAACTCACAAACATGTGGAGTGAAGTGACTGAGAGCACGTCCAGCTAGGGCTGAATTAGATGATATCAAAGTGATATCTGGGGGTCCCCACCTGGGGGGCCATACCAGAGATTACAAAACCACCTTCTCTCATCCTCAGTGAAGGCAAAGGCAAACTGTGCTCTGAATAAATTCTGCCAAGAAAACCCTGTGATAGGTTTCATAAATTACTTTAAGGCACACATGCACGCACACACACACACACACAAATTAACAGTTCAATTCTTTTTCAAATATACACATAACAACAAAAAATGACAACAAAGCAAAGAACGGGAAATAAAAAAGATTGACAATGTCAATAACAACAACAACAGCAACAACAATTCATAGTCTGAAGAGTGTTATACAGGCCTTAGGTTTTTACATATATTACTTTAATTTCTGCCTTGTGCCTTTTTTGACACTAAGGTCAGCTAAAATATCTTTCTAGAATTTTAAATTAAATATTGACGGGTGATATTGAGAATATTTTTTACTTACAAACGAAATGAACAGCAAATTTCATCAAAATTGTCCATTTGTTTCTCTCCTTTCAGATAATTTCACTTACCTGTCGATTTTTCTAATAGGGCTCTTCTCCAAATCCTATGTTACCAATTAAGTCCATCCAAAGTTTTTCATCACTGAGCAATTCCAGCCCAAGGGACAAGAAGAAGAAGTCCAATCAATTCCTTGTGTTTAAGTTATTTATTCCAACTGATACACATTGTCTATAACAATAGTTTTTCCTTGGAAACTGAACATCAGTTTCTTTTTTGCTGCTCTACAAGGCCTCCATCTCACAAAAGGCTCAGATCACTAATCAGGGCAGATTGTATTGTGAGGCTATTTACATACAGTATCCATACTTTTTACTTCTATGTCTAATTATATGAATGTATTACCAGCTGAGTTCCTTTTAAACTTTCAGCCCTCCGTCTTGTGAATGGCGCCAATCGCTGCTCTGGGCGGATTGAGGTGTTTCACAACCAGCAATGGGGGACCGTGTGTGATTCTGGATGGGATTCCCAGGATGCCCAAGTTGTGTGTAGAGAGCTGAACTGTGGATATATTGCCAAAGCATTTGGAAGAGCCCATTATGGTCAAGGATCTGGCCCCATCTGGCTGGAGAAAGTGAACTGTACGGGGGATGAAGCCTTACTGCAGGAATGCCCCCACAGCCCTTGGGGAGAGCATGGCTGTGACCACAGCCAGGATGCGAGTGTGGAGTGCTCAGGTCGGTTTCTGTTGTAAGTTATATGTTGAATAGGTGGGGCCAACAAGCTAGGCTACCCATTTTCTACACAGGTCTTTTTAAAAAGCAGCATCCTAGAGAAAACAGTAGGCTTTCCTTGCATAGTAAGGAGGAACAGCTTGTTTGTTACAGGGCTGCACAGAAACATGGGTGACCAAAAGGGAAGCAGAGTACTGAGAGACACACACAGAGCCTTGTCCTATCCCCCAAATCCTAAGGTTCTTTGCAGAATGAGAAGTAGAATTACAGTCTTTTTTTATTTTGATTTTGAGAGGCTGATGTGCCCCTTGGAGTGTATAGGGAACCAAAAGAAACTCACCCCAAACATACCTCAGAGGCTTTCTACCTCTGGCTTAGCCCTATGTAGGATTTCAGCTTAGATTTCACAATGGACATCTTACCATTTGTGCAGCTGCAAAGTGAAAGGCCCAATCTGAGTGGGAACAGAAAGGATCCAAGGTGAAAAACATTGTGTTGCAGAGAAAAATCACTTTGTTTTTGATCATTCCAGGCAAGGTCCGATTGGTGAATGGGTCAAGTCTTTGTTCTGGGAGAGTTGAGGTGTTCTATCAGCAGCAGTGGGAAGTGATCTGTGATGCAAGCTGGACTATGAAAGAAGCCCGTGCAGTTTGCAAGCAACTGGGCTGCGGAGATCCATTATCGGCCCCACAAAGATCTCAGTTTGGAAAAGGACATGGCCCCATCAGTCAACTGTTACCCTTCTGTACGGGGAGATAAACTGCCCTTGCTGACTGTGACCTGACTTACTTGGGAGAACAAAGCTGCCATGATGGGAAGGCTGTTGGTGTCGTTTGCTCAGGTAACAGTATTGTTAGCAAGGAAGACCACTGTAATGAGTGCTTCCCCTTCTGCCTGCAAAATGTTTGGTTGATTCTTGTTCTCATTTTTTCAATGAGACCAGTTCAGCCCCTACCCTCATTTCCCTCACTTTCTCTAGTCCCTGTATGGTCTCAGAAATATCCTTAAGGAAATGGAGACCAGGGCAAGAGTAAATTGAAGGCAGCAGACAGACAAGAATGGTGAAGTTGGGCTGCAAGAATGTCCAGAGGGTGTGTGCATGTAAGAAGTGGGGAGGGCTTGGATTTGACCAGAACAAGCCCAACATGGATGGGGTAGGTGGATCTTGGGTGCTTGGAATGTGCATAAAAGTGTGTGAGATTGGAGTAAAGTTCCTAAATAGGAGAAAGAAGTGGGCGGATTCATGACCTGGAGCTAAGATCCCCATCCCTGCAATAAATTCAGGTGAAATCAATGTCTTCTGAATAACTTCACCACCCAGATGGATGAATGGGCATCCTCCGTGGTGTCCTTTTTGGGAGAAGGATCTGTAACACCTGTGGTAGTGAATGTTGATGGGGTAAAGCTCTTGTTGGAGGAATGTTCCCATGGGGCTTTCCTGCTCAGTGGAAGAGGAGGAGGACCTCTCCCTGGAGACAGAGGACAAGACGTCATGCCCTCCCTTGAAAGTTTGTCTTCTTCAGAAGACAAAATAGATACAGCTTTGAGGGAGGTGCAGCAGATGTGTGATAGCCAGCCAAGTCTTCCTTTGTTTCAGCAGGTCAGATTGGCTTCAGAGCAGGAAGAAGAGTTGAAGAAGCTAATAATAAGTGCAGCTAATAATAAGTGAGGAATGCCCATGGTTACGAAATAAACAATTGACAGAAAGATTTAAAGCTGATTTTAGTACAAGCGGAACAGAATATAAGAAAGCAGAATTTGATGCAATCGGGGAAAACCACATGATTACAAAACTTTATTTTTGTTTATTAAAAATAGAATTGGAACCAGATCTGCTTCATCCATTGACATTACAGAACCTTGTAGATACAGTCTTAGAAAAGGGGATAATTAATATCCTAGGGGACAGAATAAAGATTCAAAATGACCTTGACAGATTGAAGAGCTGGGCCAAAATTAAACCAATGAATTTCAAGGGGCATAAATGTAAGCCACTACATGTTTGCAGAAAAAAATGGAATGTACACTTATGTCACTGGTGACGTCTGGGTTGACAAAAAGATGTGAAAAGAATTTAGTACATTGCAAGCTAAACCTAAATTAACAGTGTGATGTGCTAGTCAAAAAAGCCACTGCAATCTAGTCTGCATCAACAAGAGTCAGGCATCCTCTTTCCAGACCAAGGGAAGCAATAGTACAACTCTATCCAGCTTTGGTTCCTGTTCCGGACACCACAGCTCAAGAAGGATATTAACAAAGTGGAAGGTGTCCATTAACAGTGATCAAGATGGAAAACTCTGAAGACCAAACCTTTTGAAGACTACCCTAGGGAGCAGTATAGGTTTAGCTTGGAGAAGAAGAGATTCAGAGGTGACATGATAGCCATCTATAAATATAGGCAACTGTGTCATATAGACAATACTCCATAGACTAGGAGGTGAACAACACATTGACATTTCAAAAATTGAGATTTTACACTAAATGTATTGAAGAACTTTCTGCTGGGGAGAGCCCTTTGACATTAAAACAGAGTACCTTGGAAAGTGGTAGAGTCTCCTTCATAGGAAGTCTTTTAAAAGGTTGGAAGGGTATCTTTCAGGAATCCTTTAATGGTGTATTCCTGCATGGTAGAGGTTGGGGCTCTACAATTCTGTGATTCTGAAGCAGTGTCTCTCCAGGTTTTCACAGGAGCGTTTCTTCCCCAACCCTAAAGGGAGGTGCTCTCCATTGAACCTGGGAACTTTTGCATGCAGGGCAAGTACTTAACAACTGAACCATTGCTCTTCACAGTGCTTCCAGTCACTTTATTTTGGAACTTCAGGTCAAACTATAAAATGTTTACTTTCCATCATCATACCTTTTATGTATTGTCTAATTCTGGGAGTGTCGTGTTACATGATTGAGTAATTTCTCTCATTAGAAATCCAGCTACAGAATGGCCCAAATCACTGCTCTGGTCGGATTGAAGTGTGGCACAATGGCCAGTGGGGGACTGTGTGTGATGCTGGGTGGGATAACCTTGAAGCTCAAGTTGTGTGCAGGGAATTGGACTGTGGAGAGGCCTTGAAAGCACTTGGGGGAGCACACCATGGCCGTGGATCTGGTCCAATCTGGTTGGCTGGAGTGAACTGTACAGGAAAAGAAACATCCCTGAAGGAGTGCCCCCAAAGCCTTTGGGGAGATCAGAGCTGCAATCACAGTCAGGATGCAAGTGTGGAGTGCACAGGTGAGTTTCTGTCATAACAACAAGGGGAAGAGGAGGAGGAGGAGATGGTGGTGGTGCAGCCACAGGTAGGACAAGTTCTTATTCTTACCAGCTTGATTTTTTTTCTATCAAATATATAAAGAACAATTCATTTGTTGAAAACATGCATTGACCAGATCTTAAAACTCTAATACCCCATCATTTTAACACATATATTTCTACCCTCATATTACATTCAGAGTTAATACATCTCATACATCTTTCTTTCTCTAATGATTAAACTGTTATTATTATTGAATTAATAGTCATCCTTCCATTTTCAGTTTCTACTTTTTCCTCTATAATTATTGTCTATAAACTCACCCACCTTGTTTTCATATTATTAATTAGGCATTCCAAATTGTCATTAAATTTAGTGTTCTCTGTTTCTGTCATTTAGTAAAGTAGAAGCTTGTCCATTTCTAACATATGATATAATTTTAACAACCATTCTTCTTCTGATGGTAATGAATCAACCTTCCATTTTTGGTGTAAACAATTCTAATAGATGTTATCATTTATAATATTTTCCAATGTTTTCTCTTAATATGAGCATCAATGACAGTTAACATAATAAGTAAGTACATCTCAGCCTTCACTGGAAATTTTAATTGAAGAATATCTGCTATCAATGCATAAATTTGCCCTTCCCCAATTTTCTGTGTAAGTATGAATACATGTGTCTCAATAGGGACAGGAGGAATAAGGAGTAAGGAAAGTGAAAGAATGGGAATAATGTAGCATTTGAACATTCCAGGCAAGGTCAGATTGGTGGATGGGCCGAACATCTGTTCCGGAAGAATTGAAGTGTTCCACCCAGGAAGTGTTGGCCCCAGGAAGATCTCATTTTGGAAAAGCACATGGTCCCATTCGTCTATTCTTACAGTACTGTAGAGGAACAGAAGCTGCCCTTGCTGACTGTGACCTGAGAGAGAAAACTTGCGATGACCAAGGAGCTGCTGGTGTTATCTGCTCAGGTAAATACACTATAGTGGGGATAGATAACCTGGTATCTGTGGGCATTGGTGTACCTGCGGGCCCCTCCCTTCCTGCTCACAAAGTGCCCTGGTGATTCCTCTTCAAGCAAGAGTTTAAACAGAAATAGAACTTTTTTTGGAGCTCAATAGTAATTCAAACTGATCTCAAGCCAACCACCATCTTTATTTGTCTGAATACATCTGGTGATTCATAGCAAAAGGAAGAACAAGGAAATGCTGGGGCAAAATGCTAATGGGGTAGAGAAAAGGCAGAACTACTCAACACTTTCTTTACTTTGGTCTCCTCACAAATGGAAAGCAGTGCTCAGCCTGGGGAAAATGAAGCAGATGATGGAGTAGGAGAAAGGCAGTACAGAATAGGTAAAGAGATAGTATTAGTTATACCTGGCTGCTCAAAATGAATTCAGGACTTCAGGACCAGATGAACTATATACAATGATATTAAAAGAACTGGAAAAAAAGTAATTTCAGAACCATTGTCAATAATCTTTGAGAATTCCTGGAGAACAGAAATATCAGCAGATTAGAGAAGGGCAAAGCTAGACTAATCTTATCTTTTTTCTGATAATGACAAACTGCCATTTTATTTTATTTCCTCAAATAGAATCTTTTTTAAAAACTCAGTTATTATTACTTGCTGTAACCCTAGTATCAAAACTGAATTCCACTGGCAACCATGCAAAATACTCTCCTGTTTTAAATTCAGGAACACTGTAAGCAGATGGCTGCTTTTCATCCTGGAGAGAAGTGACTAGCGGGGTGCCACAGGGTTCTTCTGTCCTGGGCCCAGTGCTGTTCAATATTTTTATCAACAACTTGGATGAAGGAATAGAGGGCATGGTCATCAAATTTGCAGATGACACCAAATTGGGAGGGGTTGCTAATATGCCAGAGGACAGGATCAAAATTCAAAATGACCTAGATAGATTGGATTGCTAGGCCAAGGTGAACAAAATGAAATTGAACAGAGAGAAGTGTAAGATCCTACACTTAGGTAGAAAGAATGGGATACAGAAATATAGGATGGGGGACACGTGGCTGAATAGCAGTACGTGTGAAAGGGATCTAGGAGTCTTCATAGACAGCAAGCTGAACATGAGTCAGCAGTGTGATGCAGCAGCCAAGAAAGCCAATGCAATTCTCGGCTGCATCAATAGGAGTATGGTGCCTAGATCGAGGGAAGTAATCTGCTTTGGTTAGACCTCATCTTGAATACTGTGTCCAGTTCTGGGCACTCCAATTCAAGAAGGATATGGTCAAGCTGGAGCAAGTCCAGAGGAGGGTGACCAAAATGATGAGAGGCCTGGAAACCATGCCCTATGAGGATAGACTTAGAGAGCTGTGTATGTTTAGTTTGCAGAAGAGAAGTCTAAGAGGGGACATGATGGCCATGTTTAAATATTTGAAGGGATGCCATGTAGAGGAAGGAGAGGGCTTGTTTTGTGCTGCTCCAGAGACCAGGACAAGGAGCAATGGATTCAAGCTGCAGGAAAAGAGATTCCACCTGAACCTTAGGAAGAACTTCCTGACAGTCAGGGCTGTCCGGCAGTGGAATGTGCTGCCTCCTTCCCTGGAGGTTTTTAAGCAGAGGCTTGATGGCCATCTGTCGGGAGTGCTTTGAGGGTGTTCCTGCATGGCAGGGGGTTGGACTGGATGGCCTGTGTGGTCTCTTCCAACTCTACATTTCTATGATGACTAGTTTTTGCAATTGCCCATGAGCAGTGTGGCACCATTTCAGCACTTATTCCATTAAAAATATTCCATAATGTGAAATGCAGGCATCCCACAAAATACTGAAAGACCATATCTATCACCTTCTGAGGTACATTTGATTGAACAAGGGAGAGGACCTTTTTGGTGGCTGCTCCCAGACTTTGGAACTCCCTCCCTAGAGAAGGCAGGATGGCCCCATCCTTGCTCTCCTTCTGACAACTGAGTAAGCTATTTTTGTGCTGTCAGGCTTTTATAAATGGACTGGGTATAGGATCTTGATGCTGTGTAAATCTATTTCAAGGTTGGTGCAGCTTTTTAATATAGTTTAATATATTTAATAAACAATGTTTGTAAATAGTTTAATTGCTTTTATTTATTTATTTTCCATTTATACTTTCATGGATGTTTTACTTTGTACTGTTTTAATATTGTTATTAAATATTAATATTGTTAGCTGCCTTGAGTCTCACTGTCAGGAAAAAGGTGAGTTTACAAATAAATAAATAAATAAATAAATAAATAAATAAATAAATTCCAGATTGAGTTGCAAGACCTGAGAAGAGCAGTTGATGACAGAGGCTCTTGGAGGTATCTTATTTGAAGTTGGAAAGTAGGATGAATTGGGAAGGGGAGAAACAAGTTTTCATGAACTATTTTTTATCTGTAACCCCAACAGAGATCAGACTGGTGAATGGTCCCAATCGTTGTTCCGGGAGAGTTGAGGTGCTCCATAACCGGACATGGGGGACAGTGTGTGATGATGGCTGGGATCTGAACAGTGCCCATGTTGTGTGCAGGGAACTTGGTTGTGGACATGCCTTCTCAGCCCAAGGAGTTGCTCACTTTGGAAAAGGAAGTGGGCCCATCTGGCAATATGATGTTGGTTGTGAAGGAACAGAATCTTCATTTTCCTTCTACCATTGTCCCTTGAAAGTTCAAGGGAAACACAACTGCAGCCACGAAAATGATGCTGGTGTCATGTGCAAAGGTAGGAGCCTTGCTATTACTTTAGAAAATGCTAAAAAGTAGATAATTATTTGGTTCCACACGATTCCTCTGTGTTTGCAACTCCTTCTGATGACACTACATTGCTTGCCTTTATTCTGTTCTTTACTGGCTACCACAGTCCTAACAAGAGGGTGAGAAACAGATTCACGTGTTCATCTCAGATTAATGCAGGGTTTCTCCAAAGAGCTATTTAATCAACTGCTTTGAAAGTGAGCTGATGGGCATTGCCCAGTTGGCCTTTGAAAAACAACCTGTGAGAGCAAGAAACCCAGGATATTTCAAGAATGAGTTTGGATGCAAAACTACAAATATGGAAGGGAAAGAATAACATACAGAGAGGAAACTCAATACTTCCAGGGCCTTTTTTTCCCTTCTGGACCAGCCCCCAAACGAGAAGAATGAAAAAAGGTTCTAATAGGTGGCAGAAGTTACTGTCTATCTCTACTTGCTTTCTTTTTTTCTTTGAAAAAGGACTTTCCAAATGGTGTGCCGTGATTAGTCATTAGTGTGTTGCCTGAGGTGTGTAGGTGTGTCACCTACATCTTGGAAATGTATGTTATTATTTATAAGTCATATATTTTTTAAAATATATGAAATATTTTCACGAGATATGTTGTGTCCCCATACATTTTGTTACTACAATTTGTGTATGTGTCTGTGTCTCTTATAATGAGTTAGTTTTACCTCCAATTTGCTAGTGAAACTGAATTACTATGTCACAAAATAATGCATGTCTAAAAAAGTGTGTCACCAACATGAAAAGTTTGGAAAGCTCTGCTCTAAGGGTATAGGGAGGAAGGCTGATCCCTTCTGGAAGTTCCTTTCTCCAGGCCCTGTTATCCACCAAGAGCCAAAGATATGATACTCCTACCAAGGAAGGACACAAAATGTATATCCAGTTACTAGTGTCAACACGTTTTTAAAAAACTATATATATTTTTCTTGAATAAATACAAATAAATATAAGAAATATATACATGAAATAACAAAAGAAATAAAGCATAGGGAGAAAGTCTCACAAGAAGCATTGCTTAGGGATGTAACAACAGTTTAAAAAACACATGTTGAAAATAACATTCTACAATTCTACACTAATAAATCTATAAACATAATAAAGCAAGAAAAAATAAAAAACAGAACAGAAAAGAAAAAGAAAAAAAAAACCCTCCTCATATAATGAGCTTACAGGCATAAATAAAATACAGTAATATGATATTTGAACTGGATTCCTCTCATTTAATGACAATACAATTATATTGTGAGAATGAAACAAAATTGGCAATAGGGGAGTACTTTTGTACTTTGATTTTTTTTTTCTTTGGTGTATTTTATTTCACCTTGTGCAATCTGTAAGATATTTTTTAAAAAATAATCTTTCACAATGTCGATAAGGTTAGGAGAAAGATTATGCTAATTTTTGTTTAGTCGTATTTCTTTTCACTGTGGAGAGTGATTAAGAAAAAAAAGGAACAAGCTATTTAATTTCATTATAGATATTATTTAAGATACCACTATCACAATTGACATGATCTACCTTTATCTTAATTTCACTTTTCTTCCTTTTTCTGACTTAAGAAGGTTGATACAGGAATTACTATATTTTATTTAAACCAGTGTCAACACTTGACTATTTCATTCTTGCATGTGGGGATGAATAATTGCATGTGCTCTCTCCCTATTCCAGCAGAAAAGTCATATTCCTCTGTAGCATTATGCTAGTACTTGAACTTTTCAAAGGGCTTTGTAAGAAATATTTTATCTAGAAAAATACTTTTTCTGTCTTTTTTTTTTCTTTTTGTGTGCAAACCACTCATTTTCTGCATAGAAAACAGATTTTATGTGCAGGAAACCGCATTTTCTGTGGAGAAAATTGGGCAGAGAGAGGTTGCACAAAATAACATTTTTCTCCACGGAATAACTTGTCTGCAACACATTGAGATTTTTGAGTAACAGGAGAAAATAACTCAAAATTCTCACTGGAACATTATCTTCCTGATTCTCAGAAAAAAACTGTTTTTAAATCTGTAAATGCATAAGGATGAGTGTTCTTGTTAGCAGCCATACATCATACACCATACATGCTTTGATATGGTCTAATTGGCAAATATTAATAGACATGAAATTAAGTTATATATACTTATGGCCGAAAGGGAATGTGGAACTGGCTGGGAAGATGTGCAAAAGTGCGTTAGAGGTGACCTCAGCATAGCCATGTTATAAACTCAGTGTGGATTAGCTGGGAAAGCCTGATTTAAAGGGTCTAAGCTAATCCTCTCAACTTTCTGGACTCAGAAAACAATCGTAAAAACAAACAAAGAAAAAAATCAAAACACTGCCCAGGTGCAGCAGGCATGCACATCTGCTATGTGCATTCTCTATCAAAATTTCCCCAAACAGCATTACCCAACCAAGACATTGAGACAATCAGTCCATTCCAGACCCCTTTATTTATTCTGCCGGAAAGCCATTAACTCACACTCCTTCAGGGAGGGAAACAGAATATAAAAAGCCTCATTTTTGACCAGTTATTTCACAGTTCCCCAGCTGCTGAATGTCTCCCTGCTACTTTGATTCCCAGTTGTGTACTGTCCTCAGACACAAGTGTAAGCCACATCACTGCTTCTTCACTATTCTTCTGGATTGGTAAATATCACCCATTTTACTCTGAAATCTTGTTATTTTAAATTTTCCTTCCTTTTCCTTTGGTTAGCCATCTGTGAGTGTGTGACTGGATCTTGCATGTGTGTGACTGAATTTCCCTCAATAAAACACATTATAGTTTACTTCTGAATCTCTGGATATTTTTTCTCCCTATGGAGACCACGTAAGTATTGGTGGAAGATCCCACTAGGTTGCTCCTCTATCTTAGGCTTCCTAATTAAACTGAATAATTCCCTAGCATCATGTGGAGGTACTGGCATTAAGGGTGGAGCCCTGAATCACCCATGTTTTAGGGTAACACTCTCCCCATCTCTAATATCTAGCACCATCATAGCGGATCTGCTTATTTTCTGTCTAATGCCCACACATCCTAGTGAGACATTATCAAAAGTCTTTTCTTTCCTAGTAGCTCCTCTCTAAGCAAATTACATGATCATATGGTATCTTTCCAAACAGAAATGTCCCTAAATTGTGCTGGGATTTCTGTGTTCCTTTACTGCCATGGTAAAAACAAATTTGGAATGGAGAAAGAAAGAAGAGAGATCCTTCTCCTGTCCTTCATTTGGAGAATTCAGCCCCTCTCTAAGCTATAAATGAATTTCTATCTGTCTACCAAAGGATGAAATTTTACATGGTTTTGCCCAACTACCCAGCCAAGCCACACGTCCCCTAGTAGAAACCGAGGGCAACTAATGGGTATTATTCCTTGGGCACCGATTCCATAACGGCCACCTGCTATCTTGTTCACCCTCAGAATGAATTGGTCCCATGGTTGGGAAAATGGATGTGTGAGAAAATGAAGTGAGCAATATTGGAACAATGAACTGATTTTCACCTCTCCAAAACCAACAGAGACCAAACTGGTGAATGGTTCAAATCCTTGTTCTGGAAGAATTGAAGTTTTCCGCAACTGGACTTGGGGAACTGTGTGTGACCATGATTGGGACTTGAATGATGCCCAAGTTGTGTGCAGAGAAGTTGGCTGTGGAGAAGCCCTGGCAGCCCCAACAGGAGCTCAGTTTAGGAGAGGAAAGAAGGATGACCCCATCTGGCTAGATGAAGTCAAATGTTTGGGGACAGAAGCTACCCTCAAAGACTGCAAATCTTCTTCAGAAGATTATTGTAGTCATGGAGAAGATGCTGGTGTTGTCTGCTCAGGTAATTTGAAAAAATGGAAGCTATCATTCAGTTCTGATCTTATTTTCCCATGCCAAGCAGGAGATTTTAAAATTAATGGGTCCTGAAAAACAGACAAACAGAGAAGAAATTTCAGTCAGAATTTGAAGAGCTTTAGAGTTTGTTTTGTCATGGCATATTTCCTATTAAGATTTCAAGACAGCAGAGATGGAAATATGCTCCTATTCTACTTCATACCTTCCACCTGACAGTCTTTCCAAGCTGCTCTGCAACCTTCACAGCTTCCCACACTCCCTCAAATTTTCCCTGTCAATACCTGCTGAGAACTTCAGTGGCTACCTGTGGGGTGCCTAAGAGTGACACAGCAGAATTCCTGTACAATGGAATCACTGCATCCTTTCAGTCTTCCCCAATCAACAAACCTATGCTCTTTCACTACATGGACTTACAGTGCTATCTTTCCCTTTATCTGCCATGGCTCCATCCTCTGAAATTTAGGAATTTTCATTGTAAGGAAGGGTATTTAGAGTTCTCAGCAGATTGCTGTAATGGCTAACCAAACTATAAACCCCAGGACTCTGTATCATCATAACATAACAGTCATAACAGCTAAAGTAGAATCATAGTGCTAACAGTGTGCAAAGACCAAGATCTATAAAAATTAGTGGTAGAGCACATGATTTGCAGGGAGGGGCTGGGGATCCCAAATTCAAGCCATGGCATCTCCAATTTAAATTATCTTTATCTACGAAGGCTGCTATTCACTCTCTGCATCTTATGTTAGTACTAAAAATATAATAAAAGAGGAGAGGTGGAAGTGGAGAAAAGCACAATGTTATTGGGGGACAACAAAAGAGAGCAAGGACAGGGTAGAGTGGAACCAAGGAAGAGGAAAAGCAGGGCACACTACAGAAAACTTCTAGTATAATTATCCATTTGCACAGTTCTGTGGTAGGAATAATAAATGTGGAGGGGTGGTGGATGATGGGAGCTATGCAAAACCGCGATAGCACTTCCCTCCTACCACTGAGCTCTGGCCAAAAATCTGTACCAGAGTCAAGTGTATCAAAAACCAACATATAGCAGAGTATGTTGACACAGCTTCAAAAGCATGCACAGCAGAGTTTAAACTAGCAGCAATACTCTGGCCACAAAAACTCACCCACGCAGTGTTATCTTCCAACTTGGAGGCATTTAATCTTTTGTTACAATAAGTACATATTTACAGGATTTGCAGATCCTCCAAACAGAAGCTCAGCATTCCTTCTGCACATAGCTGGCATAGCCCCTTCTGGGCATAGCCTCCAGCCAACACAATCAGGCAATCGAGAGGACAGTTGGCTGGAACCCAGCTCCTTATATACAACCCTTGCTGATGCAACATCCAGCCAACTTAGCATTTCCCATGTCTGATACAACCCTCTGCCCCGGTTACATATCACAATGACTCAGCTAGAGTCACATGGGATTACCTCATGCACTGTCATTCCCAGGTGCAATCCACAATGTACATCATATGTATTTTATTGGACCAAAGGTCATGTCCAACCTTTCCTTACAATAAATACACTAAGGGATTACAAAGATGATCAATGGGACCCACGAAAACAATGAGTGCAAAGCAGACGAGAGGGAGGGGGAGACAAGATAGGAATTACCCAGCTTGTTGGGGGCATGTATAGAAAAATGTTTCGAAATACATGCTAAGTTGTTTGCCGCCTCGATCCATATGGAGAGACGGGATACAAATAAATAAATAAATAAAATAAAAAATTAAGACATTGCCTTGAGGCAAAACTTTTCACTTACTTATCTAGAGAGACTGTGGGGAACATACTAAGACAGCAGGAAAAGCAATTATGGGGGGGAAAAAACCCTTTCTATCTAATTATCCAACTGCCTAGCATGGGGAAAGCAGCAATAAATTCACTAAAGGAATATTTTAATGAAAGCTTACTCCAAATAATAACTTACAATATCATACAGGCCAGCATCCTGTTGCTCAGGCCCAGCTAGAGCAGACCTGTTCAATCAATCATTGAATAGTGAGTCAACATGGAGTTAAATCATACTGATTCAATGCTTCTGCTCTGGTCAGGACTAAGAATAACATTTAGGTCATGTTATACAATAGTGTAAAAACCATAATAAAATAAATACAGGAGAAGAGATGAAGAAAGTTACAATGCATCCTCATGCTCAGAAAGACACACATGACAATTGATAGTAGTGAGAAATGCCAGTCTTGCAGACCTGGAGGTCCTGACATTGTTTAAGGACCATGGTAGCCTAAGGGCCAAACAGAGTAACCAATTAATGCCCCCATTTCATTCCGGTCTGTTGTTGTTGTTGTTGTTGTTGTTGTTGTGTTGTTGATAATGATGTTGTTGCGTGTCTTCATGTCATTCTGACTTTTAGCAACACAAAGGCTAACCTATCAAGAGGGTTTCTTGCCAGACTTTGTTCAGAGAGTATTTGTCCTTACCTTTTTCTGAGGCTGAGACAGGGTGATTTTTCCCCCCAAGATCTTCTAGTGGCATTCTATGGCCAAGCAAGATTCCAGCTCTGGTGTCCCATCGTCCTTGTCCAACACTCAAACTACTACACTGTACTGGCTCCGTAGTCCATTTAATTCTATACCATGACCCGTATTTTATTCCTTTCTATTCTTTTTCACTTTCCTCCCAATCCCAAATCTTCAATTGCTTTCTCACTCTTCTTGTACGAAGTTCAGCTCCCTAGGAACAGATTCACACGATACATTTCCTCCAGTCCTAATCCTTCCTCTCCTTAGGCCTTCCTGACCCACTGAATCTGCCAGAAGAACAGGCCCTGTAATGAATTCCAACCATCTAACAATCAGTTGACTCCTTAAAACAGAATACTAACTTCTGCACGAGTCAGGCAACCAGTAAGTTAGGCCATGCTGGGAGAAAAATCTCATGAGCTAACAAATTGATGAGCCAACTGACTAGTTATTTCCAGGCTATGGACAGTTTGCAGTCAAAAGCTTCCAGTCTGATCTTTCCACCTGTAATTTGGACATATTTTGCCAATTTTGTGTTATCCCATATTGTAACTTTGAAAGATGGCAAAGGCTTCACAAAGTGGGTTTAATGCCAGGCAGTCCCATTGTATGTCTTGCTCCTTGCTCCTCCTTGGGCCATAAAATAACCAAGAGAGCTTGGAGAATATCCAGGGTAAAGTTCATTTTTTAATGTTCAGGAAACTGAGTTTTCTAAGGAACAGAGTGTGACGGTGAGATCAAAATAGACTGACAATCTATTAGAGGCTTACAGAGGTGTAAGTTCACCTTATGCCTATCTTTGTTTATTTTAGGTCCCTGTGAAGGCTGATATTCCTTTCCTCCCCCTCCCACTGTGACTGAAGTCCCCCTCCTAACCTACTGTAGATCTATTGCAGCCCCTCCGTTCACCTTTTTTGTTGCACCATCACACTGCTGGGTCAGGTTCAACTTGTGATCTACAATAATCCCAAAGTCTTTTTTCACATGTAGCACTGTAGAACCATGTACCCTCTATCCTATACCAGTGCATTTTGTTTTTGTGTCCAGAGGAGGGTGACCAAAATAGTGAAGAGTCTGGAAACCATGCCCTATGAGGAGAGGCTTAGAGAGCTGGGTATGTTTAGTCTGCAGAAGAGAAAGGCCATTTCCACACAACATTCTTATAGCGCGATCATTCCATTTTCAACATCCTATGGAATGCTGGGGTTTGCAGTTTAGGGAGGGGCTGGCCAGCTCTCCCTGAACTGCAAACCCCAGGATTCCATAGGATGTTGAAAGTGGAATGATCTCGCTATAAGAGTGTTGTGCGGAAATGGCCAAAGTTAAGAGGAGATACAATAGCCATGTTTAACTATTTGATGTCATGTTGAAGATGGAGCAAGTTTGTTTTCTGCTGCTTCAGAAACTAGGACATAGAGCAATGGATTCAAACTACAGGAAAAGAGATTTCACCTAAACATCAGGAAGAACTTCCTGACAGTCAGAACTGTTTGACAGTGGAATACACTGGTTCGGAGTGTTATGGAGTCACTTTCTTTGAAGGTTTTTGAGCAGAGGCTGGATGACCATTTGTTGGGGGTGCTTTGAGTGTTTGTTCCTGCATGGCAAGGGCTTGGACTTTCTGGCCATTGTGGTCTCTTCCAACTCTATGATTCTATGAATCTCTGAAATGTAGAATTTTGCATTTGTGTTTATTGACATTCATTTTATTAATTTCTGCCCAGTTTTCTAGTTGACATTCATCTTGTTAATTTCTGCCCAATTTTCTAGTTTATCTAGGTCCTTTTGAATTCTGTTCCTATCTTCCAGTGTGTTAGCCATCCCTCCCAGTTTTTTTAAAGCAAGTTTTACTAAAGATATTCAAAATACAAACTAACAAAACAGAAAAAGAAACCATTTATAAACAAGAAAAAACAAGAGAAAAAGAAAACTACTAAGTAGCAGATAGTAAATGATGGATAAAGACAGAAAATATTAAAGAATACTAAGCACAGATTATACATATCTCCATAAAATAAATTCCCTATTTATAAATACTGCTCAAATGCTTCAACTGCTACTTTCCCAAAAGTATTAATTGTCAAAACCTACAGTGAGCATATGGTACTCTTTTTCTCACAAAAAGTCTATTGAAGGTTCTCAGTCTTTCTAAAAAATCACCGCCAATGTTTTTTTTTTTCTTATCAATATTGTTAATTTATCTTGCTACTTGTAGTAACCTGCCAATAAACTTTCTGGAGATGGAGCTTTACCAGACTTGATCATCTTAATGGCCTCAACAATTTAACTCATAGTAAGGGCATTTGTCATCTGTTTTTGCAGGTCTGACATCTCTGACCAGTTTTGCTTATCTAAATGTTCTAACTTTAATAATGAAACTTGGAGTTTTTTAATGATAATGTATAGTAGTAGGGAAATTACTTCTGAATCTTTGCATTATTGCTTACTTTTTCTCTTTTTGTTGAAAGCAAGAGGATGAAAATGGAATTGGTAGGAAGACTGCACACAGAGGATGGTGAAATTGTTACAGGGAATGTAGAGAAGACACAAATGTTCAACATCAGTCTTCTCAGAGCTCAGCACTGATGCAGAATCAGATTCTGATTCTCAGACTCAGAGCCCAGCATTGGTGCAAATATAGCAAATGATGCAATGAGTGGACTGCATCATGAAGTAGAGAAAGAGATAGTCCACAGATGCCAAGCTACGCTAAATGAATTGAAGTTCCCAAAATCATATGGACTTCATCCATTGACATTACAAGACCTTAGAGATACAATCTTAGAGAAGGGGATCACTAATATTCTGGGGGACAGAATCAAGATTCAAAAAGACCTTGACAGATTGGAGAGTTGGGCCAAAATTAACATAAAGAATTTCAAAAGGGACAAATGTTAACCATTGAACATGTATGCAGGAAAAATGAACACAAAAATATAGGATGGGTGACACCTGGGTTGACAAAAAAGTGTGTGAAAAGGATGTAGGGGTCTTAGTATACCACAGACCAAATGTGAGAGGACAGTGTGATGCAGTGGTCAAAAAAATTAATACAATTCTAGGTTGAGTCCACAAGAATCAGATGTCCAGTGCACAGACTGGTGTAAGTAATAGTGCCACTCTGTTCTGCTTGGTCAGACCTAACCTGGAATATTGGGTCCAATTCTGGGCACCACAGTTGAAGATGGATATTGTCAAAATTAAGTCAAGATAGCAAATGTCTGAAGACAAAACTTTTTGAGGAACGCCCTAGGAAGCAGAATTAGGTTTAGCTCAGAGAACAGGAGATTCACAGGTGCCATAATAGCCATCAGTAAATATAGGCAACTGTGTCATATAGACAATGCTCCATAGACTAGGAGGTGAACAATTTACTGACATTTCCAGAATGGAGATTGTCCCCTAAATATACTGAAGAACTTCTTGCTAGCGAGAGCTCTTTGACATTGGGATAAACTACCTTCAAAGGTGCTAGAGTCTTCTTTATCAAAGGTCTTTAAAAGAGGTTGAAAGGCCATCTTTCAGGAGTGCTTTACTTGTGTATTCCTGCATGGCAAAGATTGCAACTCTACAATTCTGTGATTCTGTGACATTGAAGAAGTGGCTCTCCAGGTTTTCATAGTGGACTTCTTTCCCTATCCCTCAATGGAGGTGTTCCCTATTGAATGTGGGACCTTATGCATGCATGGCCAAGAATTTAACTACTAAGCAATTGCCCCTCACAGTATCTCCAGGATTATATTTTGGCATGAAGCTCAGATAATACTATTTATATTCCATCTTAATCTCTTTTACAATGTTGTCTAATTTGGTTGGGGAGTGGGATATTACATGATAAAGAGATTTTCTCTCATCAGATATCTGCCTGCGGAATGACCCAAGTCGCTGGTCTGGGCAGATTGAAGTGTTGAGCAACAACCAGTGGGGGGCAGGATGTGACGCTGGATGGGATCCCCATGAAGCCCAAGTTGTGTGCCAGGAATTGGCCTGTGGAAACGCTTTGAAAGCATTATGAGGAGTTCACTATGGCCATGGATTTGGCTCCATTTGGCTGGAGGGAATGAAATATACAGGAGATGAAGCATCCCTGAAGGAGTTTCTGCAAAGCCTCTGGGGAGAGTTTTTATATTTGTTAATGGACACTATGGCACGATTTCAGTGCTTCTTCAATTAAAAAAAGTCCCATAAAGGGAAATATGGATAACACACAAAGTATTACACAGATTAAGTTGCAAGACTGGTATGAGCAGCTGACGACAGGGGTTCTTGGAAGTATCTCATTTGAAGCAGGAAATTAGGGTGAAATGGGAAAGAGAGAAACACATACTTCTTAACTCATTTTAACTGTAACCCCAACAGAGATCAGACTGGTGAATGGTCCAAATCGTTGTTCTGGAAGAGTTGAGGTACTCCACAACTGGACATGGGGAACAGTGTGCGATGATGGCTGGGATCTGAACAGTGCCCACAGTGTGTGCAGGGAACTTGGTTGTGGAGATGCCTTGTCAGCCCCAAGAGGAGCTCACTTTGGAAGAGGAAATGGGCCCATCTGGCAATTTGATGTTGGTTCTGGAGGAACAGAATCTTCCTTCGACCATCGTCTCTCAAAAGCTCAAGGGAAACACAACTGCAGCCATGGAAATGATGCTGGTGTGGTGTGCAAAGGTAGGAGCATTACTAGTATCTTAGAAAATGCTGTAAGGTAGGTAGTTATTTGTTTCCACTCTCTTCCATGGTCTTTGTTAACTCCCCCTTTGCTACATTGCTTACTTTCATTCTGTTCTTTATTGCCTACCACATTCCTAAAGAAAAGTGAGCAACAGAGTTGCATGTTCATCTCAGGTTAATGGAAGATCCTTCCAAAGGGTCCTCTGCACAACTGACTTCACAGTGAGCACATGAGCTTTGTCTAGTTGGGCTGTGAAGAACAACCTGTAATAGTGGAAAATCAGGAATATTTTAAGAATGAGTTTGGATGGAAAACCATGACCATGCAGGGGAAATCAAAACATAAAGAACTGGAAAAACTTAATAATTCCAGATACTTTTTCCCTACTCAAGCAGCCTCAAAAGAGGGACTGAAAGAGCTCCGAGGGAGGTTCTGAGAAGTGGCACAATACAGTGTTCTTATCCATAGTTACTTTCTTCTCTTTTTCTTCAAAACCCCTAAGGATGAAGGGAGAAATTCTAAGGCCTTCTGAAAGTCCCTTTCCCCAGGCCCTGTTGTCAACTAAGAACCAGGGCCATATTACTCTGATTAATTAATGACAGAGAGAATGTATACATATTATGGGTGTCAACACTTGACTATTTCATTCTGGCATGTGAAAATGAATAATTATAGGAGCACTGTCCCCACTCCAGCAGAAAAGGCATATTCCTCTGAAACATTCTACTAGTATTTGAAGTTTCTAAAGGGCTGTGAAGAAATATTCTAGCTAGAAAAATACATTTTCTTTTGTGTGCGAAAGACCAATTTTCTGCATAGAAAATACATTTTTCTGTGAAGAAAATTGGGCAGGGGGAAGTTGCACAAAATAACATTCTATTCCACAGAATAACGTCTCCACAACACATTATGATTTTTGAATAACAGGAGAAAATAACACAAAATTCTTACTGGAACATTATTATTCTCACTGTCAAGAAAACTGGCTTTTAATCTGTAAATCTATACATCTGAGTGTTTTCCCCCCATCTCTAATATCTAGTGCCATCATGGCAGTTCTGCTTATTTTTCTATGAAAACTAAAACCATAGAACCATAGAACTGGAAGGGACAATAGCTATCTAGTCCATCCCTCTGACATGCAGGAATAAATTATCAAAGCATTTCTGATAGTTACCCATCCTACTTATCTATCTAATGCTTATACATCCTAAGGAGTCATTACCAACAGTTTATTTGTCTCCTCTGGTAATGCCTCACTAAGCAAATTGCATTATCTTGCACTGTCTTTGATTTAGAAGTTCCCATAAAGTGTACTTGGCCTCCTGTGTCCCCTTACTGCCATGGTTAAAAAAAAGATAGGACAAAGAAAGAGGAGGCATGCTTCTGCCTATTATCAGTTTGGAGAACTCAGGCCCACTCTGAGCTGTCAATGAATCTCCATCAGTCCACCAAAGGATGAAAGAGTGCACATTTTTGCCCAACTACCCAGCAAGACACTCTGTCCCTTAGTAGAAATACAAGGCAACAAATAGATACTACTATAAAATAGTATGTGAGCCCTGCTGGGACAGTGGTTAAATGCTGGTACTGCAGCCATAACATTGTGAGTTCGAACATGCAGAGTTTCAGGTTGACTTAGCCTTCCATCCTTCCATAGTTTGGTAAAATGAGTACCCAGCCTGTTGGGGGCAATTACCTAAACACATTGTAAACAGCTTAGAGAGTGCTTAGCACTCATAAGTGGTATAGAAATGTAACTGCTACTGCTAACTACTAGGTGAGGTGCCTAGACCCTTGGACTCTTTGGTCATTGATTCTATATGGTCCCCTGCCATCTTATTCATCCTCAGAATGAATAGCTACCATAGTTGGAATGGATAAGTAAGAGAATGAGGTGAAGAAAAATGGAACAATAAACTGATTTTTACCACTCTAAATCCAACAGAGACCAGATTGGTGAATGGTTCAAATCCTTGCTCTGGGAGAGTTGAAGTGTTTCGCAACTGGACATGGGGTACCGTGTGTGATGATAAGTGGGACCTGCATGATGCCCAAGTTGTGTGCAGGGAACTTGGCTGTGGAGGAGCCCTGTCAGCTCCAACCGGAGCCCACTTTGGGAAAGGAAAGGAGGAGGATCACATCTGGCTAGATGAAGTCAAATGTATGGGGACAGAAGCTACCCTCAGAGATTGCAACTCTTCTCCAGAAAAACATGATTGCAGTCATGGAGAAGATGCTAGTGTGATTTGCTCAGGTAACCGGAAAAAAATGAAAACTATCTTGATAATTCAATTTTGCTCCCTCCTCCCATACCCACCAGAGAAAACATGGTAGAAATGCCACTCAGAGAGTTGTGGGGGTTTGTTATGACACATTTTCTATTAAGATTTTACCAAAGCAGAGATGTGTTCCTGCCTATTCTATTTCATACTTTACACTCTAGAATCTTTCCAAGCCTCTGTAACCTTCACAGATTCCCATACTCCCTCAGACTTTCCCTGTGAGAAACTGTGGAGAAGAGGAACAGCTACAAAAACTCATTTCCAACTGAATCACTCCATCCTTTCAGCCTCCCCCACTCAAGAGGCCTGGTCCCTGTCACCCAGAAAGGAAAGAAATGGAAGAGTCAATGAAGGGAACTTTCAGTCTAATTATCTAAGTGCCCAGCACTGTAGGAGCAATACTAAATACACTAAGGAACTACAAAGAGTGTCAATAGAGCCCACTGAATCAATGGGTACAAAGCAGTAGAGAGGGAGCTAAGACAGGATGAAAAGCATTTTCTTGAGGTAAAATGTTTCACTTCTATACCAAAGTGCATAGCAAAATAATGTAAAAAGCATAAAGTGAAGAGTGAGAGGAAGAGATCATGGGAGAGAAGCCAAGATAACAGAAAATGTTGTGCAAGAAAAAAATGTGGAAGAAAATTTTCTACTTCATAATGCAACTACTTAGCACTGGCCAAGTATCAATAAACCCACTAAAGGAATATTTTAATAGACACTTTCTCCAAATAATAATATACAATATCATATAGGCTGGCATCCTGTTCATTATTCCCAAATAGAGTAGATCTATTCAATAAATGGTTGAATGGTTAGTCAATATGTAGGTAGATGATGGTGATTCAATGGTTCTGGTCTGTTCAGGACTAAGAATAAGATATAGCCCATATATATATATATATATATATATATATGAGGAAAAATGAAGAAAGTCACAATGCAATCCCATTGTGGTGAGAAACACCAACCTTTCAGGCCTAAAGGGTCTTCATATTGTGTAAAGACTGTGGAAGTCTGAGGCCTAAGCAAACTAACAAAGTAATGCCCCCACTCCACTGGATTCCACTCCACTCCATTCCATTCCTTTGCTGATGTTGTTGTTGTTTACCTTCAAGTCATTTCTGACCTCTTCCAACCCTGAGACAAACACATCATTTGGTTTTCTTGGCAGAATTTGTTCAGAGAGGGGATCCTCTTGTCTTACAGAGAAAGTATGACTTGACCAAGGTCACTTGATAGGTTTTTATGGCCAAGCACAATTTGAACCCTGGTCTTTATAGTGTCCCAGTCCAATATTCAAACCATTATTTCACACTGGCTTTCTATTGTGTTTCATTCTATACCACAACTATACCACAACTATATTCATTCCATACCACAACTCATATTTTCTTCCTTTCTATTTTTCTCTACTTTCTCTCCAGTCTCAGATCTTCAATAGGGACAGAGTCATGTCCTCCAGTCCTAATCCTTCCTCTCTTTAGGCCTTCTTGACCCACTGAATCTGCCAAAGGAATAGCCTGAGCTATGATGAAGTCCAACCATCTAAAACCAATTAACACTTTAAAACAGAATACTAACTTCTGCATCAACCAGGCAGACAGTGAGTTAGGCTACACTGTGAGAAAAACTAGCCATTTGATTAGTTATTTCCAAGTTATGGGCAGTTTGCAAGCAGAAAAAGCTTCTAGTCTGATACTCCAATCTGTAAGTTGAATACCTTTTGCATCTCATGAAAGGTGGCAAAGGCTTCACAAAACAGGTATAATATCAATGAGTCTAATTATAAACAGTGTGTGATTGTGTGATTGTGTGATCAACACAGATTGACAATCTATTAGAGGTATATGGAGGTGCAAGTTAAACTTATACGTATTTCTATTTTAGGGCATTGTCCAGATTGGCATTCCCTTACTCCCCCACAGTGACTAAAGTCCTTCTCTCAACCTACTGTAGACCTACAGCAGCTCCTCCATGAACATTTCATGTCTGGAGGAATGTGCTGGAGTGAATTTTGGAAGCAGCTGGCTATGTCCCTATATGAGGACCCCTTGGATATTAACAGAAATGTAATGTAATTCCTTCATGTCTGGCTACAGGGACATAGCCAAGTACTTCTGCAATACTCTCTTCCTGCTCTCTATCACACTTTGAATGGTCATGGGGAGGGACTCCAGAAACTCTATGGTCAATTCAGGGAGTAGTAAATGGTTTTACATAGCCAAGTTCAGAATGCAGAACTTCTATGATAGGCTGAACTATGCAGGACAATGGTCATCAATTGAATCTTTTTCCTCTAGTGAAAAGGAAATGTGAAAATAGCTGAGTAGGATGATAAGAGATGGAACCATATTCTAAACTGTATTCTACCAGTCTGACCTAAGGTCACAAATAAATGGCCATGCCCACCATGAACATGTGTCTATGTTTAACTCTTTTTTCTCTTCTCAGGCCTCCGCCTAGTGAATGGCACAAATCTCTGTTCTGGGAGGGTTGAAGTCTTTCACAATGAGAAATGGGGGACCATTTGTGATGCTGGATGGGATTTACAAGATGCCCAGGTTGTGTGCAGGGAATGGGGCTGTGGGAATGCTTCTAAAGCCCTAAGTGGAGCCTGGTATGGCCAGGGATCTGGTCCCATCTGGCTGGAAGGTGTGAGCTGTACAGGAGAAGAACCATCACTAAGGGAATGCCCCCAAAGTCCCTCAGGAATCCATACCTGTAACCACAGTCAGGATGCAAGTGTGGAGTGTGCAGGTAAGTGTATATGTAAGGATCAAAATTAAGTCTCCAAGTTTGTTAAGATCAAGCTTTCAGTCTTCTTTTTCTTTCCTTTGTTTTGAAGTAAAATGAAGCAAAGAAAGAGTGTTGCATCCAATCTGAATGACTTTATTTTTTGAGGGGGGGAAATGAGACTATAGTCTACCATTATGGCCAGATACAGTAGCTCTCTCCATGGGGGATACATTCCTAGAACCCCCATGGATGCCTAAAACTGTGGATAGTAACAAAGGCTATGCCCTCACCAGAAGTAGCCCTCTAGATTCACAGGAAAAGCCATACAGGAGATTCATACTGCTGTTTTGTTTTGGGTTTGTTTGTTTTTTCCATACACTGGCTACCTCTTGTGATGCCAGAGCCATTTCTTTTGGCAGTTTTGACAGATGGGTGGTTAAAGCGGGCTGGCAGCAGGCAGACAAGTAAGCAATGTGTGGTTGGCAGGACCCAGAGCATGCTGTGTGGGTGCCATCACCCAGACACTGGGGAATGGATTAGGGGAAAATGTGGGTGAGAGGAGGTGAGTCTGTAAGAGAAGAGGTTCACCATGGGTGACTGAAACCACAGAAAGCAAAACCAGTGATCAGGAGAAGGGGACTACTGTATATTCAACAGGCATCCAAACAAGCAAGGCAGTTTTTCTTCTAATTAACATCACTTCCCAGAAAAGTAAGAGGAAATAACTACAAGCCACTCTGTTCTTTCTTACCAACAAGCTGCCAAAACACACTGCACTGAAGCCACCTAAAGTGCTTCTTTCTCACATGTGAGGAAGGAAATGGAAAGGAGTCCCTGGGCATGAAAGAAGAAAAACATCTTCCATGGCAGCTCAGCCTGTCCCTCCCCTCTGCTTCCCTCCCCTATCCTTGTTTGCACTAAAAACATTTTTAGCCTTTCTTTAAAGTATTTACATAATTACAAAATAGCTCCAAATTATAAAAGAAGAAGAGAGAGAAATGTGCTTTTACACGATATTGATGAATATTGGCATGATCACCTTCTACTTAACTTAGCAGCATCTCTTTGCCTGTGTTACCCTGAGTTCTGGGGGTCCCATGGGGGACACTTTGATTCGCTCCAAGTTATAAAGGTTGGGGAAGTTAGTGGAGCATTGGCAATAGCAAAATGAAGGGCAGGGTAGCACAGCAGGATCTTTTACCCAACTTTTATGGGGTCAAGCCAAGCAAAAGCCAGACAAATGTACAAATAAATGGTATTTATTAATAAATGTGTTCTCACGCACCAATACACTCACTCACTTATGCACACAAGGCCTATTTAGAAGGGAAGAGTTGATAGGGGATATAGTGGAGAGGGTGTAAAGGCAGTGATACTGCATCTATCCCAAAGTTTTCAGACTGGGGAACGGCAAGAAGGGTGGAGCTCAGCGACAAGAGGAGGCTGAGGGGATCATTCAACTAACAGAGTGCCGGTCTCCTAGTGTGGCAGGGAGTTCTCCAAAGAGACCCTTCAAAACCTGGGACTATTTATAGGGCAGAATGTACCTCGAGGACAGATCTTCTCCCAGGAAGAACAATGGCCAAAATAAAGGAAAGAATACCACACAATAGAAGCTTGATAGCTTGCATGATTGGATCATGTAAATGGACCTCGCCTTGCAGGCTTTTCCAAAGTCATAATTGCTCAACCTGGGGAAAACCTGGTAATCCCAAATTGGCTATTCTTGGCTGAGGACCCTTTGTTCATGTGGACATGTATAGCCTGAAATCTCCTTGGGAAACGTGACTGGGGATTTTCCTGGCCTTGACCTAGTTTTGGTCGTTCAACCTATTTGCCTACGTACCCACCTGGGCAACCTTTCTGGCATGGCGGGCATATTTGATATCCATTTTATACTACACTTGATCTTAGCCAAAAGGCCGAGAAGTGATGTCCATTTTACATCTCCCCGGGAAGGGGTATGCCAGTGGGGTAACACCTGACCCCACCTTCAGTCCTGCTTTACCAGGTAGTAGCCTTTGCTAGTAATGCAGGTCTGTTTTTTTCTGTTGATCAGAGCATAGCATACTAACTTTTCCTACACCCAGCTCCAGCAATCCCTGGTACAGCAAATAGAAGCAGGAACCCTGTTACAGTTCCTCCTTGCACCAAAGATCGCTGGCAGGAGAAGAGTGGACATGTCAGTATGCTGTGCCCTGATTGATGGGACAACAGATCTCTGTTGTTCACACAATCTAATGCCTGGTAATGTAGGACAGGAGGACTTTTACAATTGTGGCAATAGTACCACAGTTGAGATTAAGTAGGGATCTTGAATACGAATCAACTACAGATGTATAACTCCAGTCCATGACATTTGCATGGTAATATTGCAAAATCACGAATAAGTATGACAACAGAAATTAACCTTTTGTGTGTATTGAGCACTGACTCCAAAGAGGAAGTCAAGAATGCATTCAGTCAGATTACCCAAGTGGACTTCCTCTGGAGTGAACTCTTAATTACTGTAAGAAATCTCTGGAAGCCTGAATGAAGATTATTACAATGATCAGATGGTATTGACTTTGTTTCTGAGGGGCCAGAAATAAAACATGCTTTCTGCAGCAAAAGAAAGATAAAAGTTGAGGACTGTCACAGAAAAGAAAGAGTACTGGTGTATATGGAAGCAATTAATACAGAATACTGTACCAATAAGCCCAAATCCAGTTTGCTAGTTCCATGCAGAATAGACCCATTGGGTGTATAAATGCAAGCACATACTTTTCCACCCACCAGATGATTAAACAAGCCTGTTCTGTTTTGGACTAACAATAGAATTTGGGCCATAGAGAAGAATTAGTGGTGATTTCCACTTTTACACTGGAGACAAAACACTTGAGTGATTCCTTTCTCTCCTGATTTGTTTTCTTACAGTTATTGAATCCGTTTCCTCCCTTGAGACCAACGTTCACCTGGGAGTGGCTGGTGTGGTCTTCCTTCTTTTAGTGCTCATTGTGGCTGAGGCTGTGTACAGCAGGAGGAGGTGGAGGAGGCAGCGAAGAAGGAAGAGAAGACAGCTTTAACCAGTCTTCTTGACTCAGCTGTTTGGTGACCAAGAACTCTCTTCAACACATTCCAGAGACTGCAAAGCAAAATCAAGAGAATCAGTTCCCTTTCCTTTGGATTTGTTATGGGTTTTGTTCAATTAAAATGGCAATAATCATTTTTTTCCCCTAAAGACTCCTCCCTAAACTGCAAACCTCAGGATTCTATAGGATGTTGAAAGTTGACTAATGGCTCTATAGCAGCCTAGTGCAGAAATAGCCTGGGACTCCACAAAGATATCACTCATAGCAACATGACTAGGCCTGGCAAGTCTGGGGTTCCAACAAGGGTATCTTTCTCACCAGCATGACTGTGGCCCTTTTCGCATGTTTTTTTGCTTGCACGAGCGCCCCTTGTGTGCCGTGCAAATGGGAGCGTCGCTGCGCACGATGCACCCCCACTTGCGTGGTGCTCACGAGGCTGAAGCGGGGCCTGGGCGTATTTTTTTTATTTTCAGTTTAAGCCAAAAATAGCCCTCACTCGCACGCCACCCTCGTGCACTTACCTGCCATGCGGTGCATCGGGGAGCCGGTGCGGCCGTGCTTCCTTCCTCCAGTACAGCCTACATCTCCCACAGTGCCCTGTGGAAGGAAGGGGTGGGGTGCTCACGCAATGGTCACGCAAACAGGAAGCGCCCTACAGAAGGAAGGAGGGGGAAGCAGCAGTGTCTCGGACGCAGCTTCTCACGTGAGACGCCCTCCCCCGTCGTGGCAAAAGTACCATGTGGAAAGGGCCTATGCCTAGACTAAGGCTTTTATGGCTAAGTGTCACAGAATGGCCAACTCTGTATTCTATCTCCCTGGGAGAGGGGCCCTTCACTCAAAGAGACCTCTTACCCCCAAAGAGTCCTTCCTTGTAACTGCACGCTTCTCTTAGTGGTCTCACAGCTCAACCGTCCTTTCACATTTTGCTGCTTCCAAGAGATGAGAGTCCTTCTGCCTCTTCCTCAGACTCTCAGGCTCAGCTCCCAGAATGCATCCTTTTATACCTACAGGGTCCACATTATGGAGTGGTGGGGCTGGCTCCAGGTCTTACTCACAGTTGTAGGGCTTGATATCCTGGCTGGAGGACTTTTCCATCCTGACTATGGCCATTTCCACACTACACTGTTATAGTGCTTTTATTCCACAACTGCAGAAAGGCAGTTTAACAGAACCTAGTATCTGGGCCTTTCCACTACACTGTTATAATGCTATTATTGCATTTTCAACATCCTATAGAGTCCTCGGATTTGCAGTTTAAAGACGGGCATTTAGAATCCTCAGCCTGAAACCTCTTAGGATTCAGTAAACTACAAACCCGAGAATTCCACAGGATGTTGAAAATGGACTAATAGCACTATAACAGTGTAGTGCAGAAAGGCCCACTGTTTTGTTTCTCCCTTTTCTCTTCCTCTTTTGCTGTTCCAGACTTCTAGAGAAAAGAGGGATATTTGGGCAGCATATTGGATCGGTAGATAAGTATCCAGTTGGTGCTAAAATGTGTTGCAGTTAGAACAGCTAGGAAACTTGGGTTGCTTAAACAACATCTTAAATGATTAATTGGAATGATGTGTGCTCTCTTTGCTGTTGTTTAATCACATTGTATGGTTGAGATGGATTTTTCCTTATGCTTTCTTATAGTTCATTCAGTTCCTACTATTCTCTCTTCTTAAATACTCCTGTATTCAATTTATATGTCAATAAAGCATTTCATCCATTACAGTTGGAGCCTTCAGTCTGTGGTCCTTGTAGCTAGTTCAAGATAACCTTCCCAGATCAATGTAGTTTGAATTCTAGATTAGCAGACATCCTTAAAGGGTGGTATCAGGTTGTGTACATCTTCAGGGTGTGGTTGTCTTACGAGGCCATACAGCCTCACATTTTGATATGGTTCAATTGGAAAAATATGGTTTACTTGAAAATATTTATTAATTGACTTTGATATTGCTCTGCTATATTCAGAGATACATAAGACATGGTCTAGAATAGATATGATCATGGTATCTAAAACACTGGTGAAGAATATAAAAATATAGAGGTGCTGCCAAGGACATTATAAGATCATAATCCCCTGATAATGATGATTCAAGAGAGGAATCACAGAATCATAGAAATGTAGAGTTGGAAGAGACCACACAGGCCATCCAGTCCAACCCCCTGCCATGCAGGAACAAGAGTATAATTGGGCTTTAAAAGAGGAATTATTGAAAGATGAGAAGATGGTTTTAAAAGTAAGAAAAGAAATAAATCTATACTTTAAGGAAAATATAGGAAAAGGTGTTGCAGATGATATTGTCTGGGAAGTAGGAAAGGCGATTATTAGGGACGTTTTCATGCAACAAGAAATGTATAGAAAGAAAGAAAAAATGTGAAAATCGGCAAAAAAACATGGAAGAGCT
The DNA here is from genome assembly GCA_948474755.1 of Ctenosaura bakeri. Classification (NCBI taxonomy): domain Eukaryota; kingdom Metazoa; phylum Chordata; class Lepidosauria; order Squamata; family Iguanidae; genus Ctenosaura; species Ctenosaura bakeri. The sequence goes on along the minus strand of CAOLHI010003501.1, from coordinate 75,405 downwards.
CAATGAGAAAGAAAAAAGATTGAAAAAAGAACCGGGCAATACAAAATAAAGAATGAAATTAAGATCTTACAAAGACAATTAATAATCCAAGACACTATGGAAACTGAAAAAAAAAGTGGAAATTTATAAAACAAAAATATTTTGAATACGAAAATAGAATAGGTAAATGGTCAGCTTACAGATTAAAGAAAGAAAAAGAGAGATTAAACTTAGAAATTAGAGAGGGAGAAAAAAATACATCAACAACAAAATAAAATTAAAGAAGTATTTTACAACTGCCATAAAGCTGTTTAACAGTGGAAAATGCTGCCTCAGAGTATGGTATAGTCTACTTCTTTAGGGATTTTTAAGCAAAGGTTGGATGGCCATCTGTTGGGCATGCTTTGATGGGTGTTTGTGGCCCCTGTGGTCTCTTCCAACTCTATGATTCTGTGATACTTTGTTTCTATTTTCGTCATAAGAACTCACCACTGTCTTCTCCATTTTCTGTAACTTTGCTCTATAATTTGCAATGCAATCTGTATTCAGAGTTATTTACATACACAGTTTGGGTTCCTGAGGGAGTACACTGTCCTCCTCTTTGCTGCTAGGCCTTCTGTCCATAGCAACAGGTCTATTTCTGTACCTTTAATTTTTCCCCGTATTCCCCAATCGAATCTTTATTCAGAGTTGATAACATTCAGAGGTTGTGTTACTGAGGGAATACATTGTCATCCTCCTTGCTGCTTGGCTTTGTGTCCATAGCAACGGGTCCATTCCAGTACCTATAAACGTATCCCCATATTCCCCAATCCAATTTGTAGTTGTAGTTGTTAACACACAGAGGTTGGGTTCCTGCAGGAATACATTGTCCTCTTCTTTGCTGCTAGGCATCCATAGCAACCCACTTATACCAATACCTGTAACTTTTCCCCATAGTTCCCAATCTGTGTTGTCTGATGATGTTGATGTACTGGCTTTTTTGTTTCTTTCTGTTGAATTTGTGCAATGGCTTTATGTTTTTCTGGAACTGTTTTTTGTTTTTAATTTCAACGTTAAGATTCCTCACATATGGAACCCATACAATCTACTGTGTCAGGCGAGAAGACCTTATAACTATGGCAATTTCTGCACTACACTCTTATAAAGATATTATTCCACTTTCAACATCCTGTAGAATTCTGGGGTTTGTAGTTGAACTGAGACCAAAGAGCTCTCTGGCTGAGAACTCTTAAATGTCCCTCCTTAAACTACAAATCCAGGATTCCATAGGAGGTTGAAAGTGGAATAATAACACTGTAGCAAATAATAGCACTATAACAATGCAGTGTGGAAAGACCCTTAGGTCTGTCAGAGAAGAGTGTGAGGCAGTGCATTAGTCATACTTTTTATTTTTTTTTATTATTCATACTTTTTACATCTGTGTCTAATTATGGGCTGCGTTACCACCTCAATTCTTTTTCAACCATCAGACCTTCATCTTGTGAATGGCTCAAACCACTGCTCTGGGTTGCTTGAGGTGCTCCACAACCAGCAACAAGGGACCGTGTGTGATTCTGGATGGGATTCCCATGATGCCCAAGTTGTGTGTAGAGAGCTGGACTGTGGAAATGTTACCAAAACATTTGGAAGAGCCCAGTATGGTCAGGGATCTGGCCCCATCTGGCTGGAGAAAATGGGCTGTACAGAGGAAGAAGTCTTGCTGAGGGAATACCCCCATAGCCCTTGGGGAGAGCATGACTGTGACCACCGCCAGGATGTGAGTGTGGAGTGCTCAGGTGAGTTATGATTGTAGGAAGTAAGTGGAAGAGGTGGAGTGAACTAAGTTCAGTGAACATGATATTATCAACTTGGAAGGTTTCCCGCCAGTTATGCAACACAGAGATATTTTCTATGCATGTGTATTCAAATTAAGCACCCTTGAGAAACAGCAGGCTTTCCTTGCAGAGCAATGAGGAACAGCTGTTTTGTGCCAACCTTGCCCAAAATATCAATGACCAGAGGTAAAGAGAAAAGAGATCAAAGACAAATGAAGAAGATCACTGGTCAAATGCCAAGCTCCTGTGGGTTGGAACTCTTCCATCCCTGATTAAAATAAATAACTTCACTTTTTAGCTACCTGCAAACTATAAATATATCCGGGAGTGCAGCAAGGCTCTATCCGCAAAGGAACAAATTCCAAGCATTCTTGGAATGTAGCCCAAGAGGAGTTGAGGGTATGCTTAAGACCATCTCTTGGTAAGGGGTGTCCTTTACTTTTAAATTAAGAAGATACAAAGCCTCCACTCCCACACAAGCAAATGAACTGCAGGAGAAAATGAGAGAAGTAGTGGAAATCCCCCCATAAAGGAGAGAAACCAAGCATAAAGGTGAGAAAGAAATTTTGGAAGGACAAGAGAAGTCAGAAGGAGAGATATAGAAGAAGAAGAACCAGAAGAAGAGCAAGAAGACAATGAAGAACAAGAACAGTTTGAATCAGAATCCAAGGAGAACTTAAGCTCAGGAGGAGAAATTTAAGAAAATGGCGTTAACGGTGCTATTGTGGAATGTGCAGGGTTTGAATTCAAGTTACAAATCAAGACAAATATTTCATTATGCAGAAAGGAATAACCCAGATGTGATATGTGTACAAGAAACTAAAATTCGAGAAGCGGATGTTAAATATTTGAGAAATCCTAAATTTGGAAAGTGTTACATTTCAGCTTATCATAAAAAGAAGAGAGGACTTGTTATATATGTGAATTCTAAATTTCCCTTGGAAGTGGTCTTTAAAGATGAACAAGGTGACTAAATTGGTATGCAAGCACAATTTCCAGAACTCACATTATTATTAATAGGAATCTATTCCCCACTAGAAAAAAAAAGAGTGAATTTTATAACAAAATAGGTGAAGAAATACAGAGATACATGATCAAGAATAATCAAGAAAACATTTTAATCATGGGGGATGTGAATGGAATTTTAGTTCCTGACAAAGATTGAACAAGAAAGAATGAACAAAAACAAAAACAAGGAAAACTGCTAAAATGTTTCTTTAAATTAATGGATGACATGTCCTTAACAGATGTCTGGAGCTTAAAGTATCAAGAAAAGAAAGGATTTACTTACTATTTGAATAGTCACCAGACAATGTCGAGCATAGATATGTTTCTTATTTCCAAGGTGCTCCATACAAAAATACAAGAAATGGAAACATAAGAAAGAAAAATCATTATGGAAATTGGAGATTAAGTGAATTATTACTACAAAATGATGAATATTTTAAAAAAAGCTAAAGAGGCATTGAAAACCTACTTCAAAGACAATATGATGGAGGATCTACCCATGAAAACAATTTGGGATGCTGGAAAAGCAGTGATGAGGGGTTTATTTATTAAATGGAACACAGAATGGAAGAATAAGAGACAGGAGAAGAGGAAGGAGTTAGAGAAGGAAATCAAACAAAAAGAAGAAAAACTAAGAAATAATACGAGTAATGAAAAATTAAGAAAAGAGATCAAGATGTTACAAGAACAAATCAGAGCTGAAAACGCGATTGAAATTGAGAAAAAATTGAAAAGAATGAAACAAAGATATTTCGAAGGGGCAGATAAACCAGGTAGGTGGCTAGCCCAAAGAATAAGAAAAAATAGAGAGAAAAATTTAATCTTACAAGCTTATAAGGGAAAATCAGTGGTAGCAGAGCAGGAAAAAATAAAAAGCGTCTTCAGAAAGCATTACAAAGAGCTTTATGAAAATATGCATAATGTGGATAGAAACAAAAAGATTCGATTACTTGGAAGATCAAAACATTATTGAATTAACTGGGGATCAAAAAAACCAGCTTAAATTCTAACATAACAATAATGGAGATCGTAGAGGCAATCAAAAAATCAAAAACTGCAAAAGCACCAGGTCCAGATGGATTTTCCTCATCATACTACAAAGTTTGTCAAGATGAATTAATTAATCCGATGCATAGAACGCTTAATGAAATTTCTAATTCAGGCAAGCCACAATCCTGGAACAAGGCCAACATAACTTTAATATTAAAAGAAGGGAAATTTTCCCAAGATCCAAATAGTTATAGACCAATATCACTTTTAAATGTTGACTATTAGATCTTTGCCAACATATTAACTGAAATACTTAAAAAAAAATTCTACAGAAAATAATACACGAAGATCAAAGCCGTTTTCTACCTACAAGACAAATAAGAGATAATATAAGAATTGTAATAAATATGATAGAATGCTACGAAAAGCATAATGAGAAAAAACTCACAATGATCTTCGTTGATGCAGAGAAAGCACTTGACAATGTTTATCATGAGTTTATGTTGCAATTACTTAATAAGGTGAACTGTGGTCAAAAATTTAATACATGGATCGGTGAGAAAATTGCAAGGCTCAAATTGCAAGGCTCAAATAATAATCAATGGTGAGAAAACAAAATTTATTGAAGTGAAACAATGAACTAGACAAGGATGTCCACTCTCACCATTATTATTAGTAATCGTGTTGGAGGTCCTACTAAGAATGATAAGAGATGAAACAGGAATTAGAGGAACAAAAGTAAAGGGACAAGAATATAAGCTGAGAACTTATGCGGATGATGTTTTCATTTTCCTGGAGGACCCAAAGCAGAGTGTAGGAAAATTACTGGAAACCATGAAAAAGTTTGGAGAGATTGCAGGATTGATTTAATTGATTTATCATTTTGATATCAATAATTTGGGTCTCTTCCACCACCCCTCTCCATGTGTTTGTGAGGCCCCCGGACAAGCACAGAACTAGGCTTGGCCATCAAACGCTGCAATATCCCAAGACAATACAGGCAGACCAGAAATAGCCACATCACCGCTTTAGGAGACCTCTCTACAAAAACACCCCCACTGTGTATGCACGCTGTTTACAAAGGACTTCCTGCCCCGAGCAGGCACCCTGGCAAGCTGAATACCCAACTGCCAAGCACTGAGCATTTGCATACTGTCTACCTCTTTGTCAATTCGGACTTAACTCAATCATACTAAATTTTGACCTTTCCAAAGCTTTTTCTCGCGCCCAAAACTCATTGTTTTCCCCAAGTGCGGAATAGCCTGCAGTTACATTTCTCCCTATAAAAACACCTGATTCCGAGACCTTCCTTGAATCGCTCCAGACTTCATCCAGCCTTGCTGCCACTTTGTTTGGTGAGTTGTCCCCTCAGTCCCACGTACTGAGACTCCATACCAACGAACTCAATCTTCAGACCTCTCCAGGCTTCAGGACAGGTGTCGTGCCACCCAATTCAACTATCCCTCTCAAAATCTCTCTATACCACTCCAACCTTTATTTTCTTTAGTTACTTGTGTGAGTGTGTTGCATACACTGTTTATCTGTATTTAATAAAACTCTCAATTATTCTTAAACTCGGTGTGCTCTTTGGCTTGGCCTGACCCCGTAGACATTGGGTAAAAGATTCTGCTGCATTGCCCTGCCTCTCACATTGCTAACTTGTGCTCTAGCTAATTTCCCCAAACCTAATTAATTGAGAGCGCATATAGGTGTCCCTCCTGGGCCCCCCAGTAAACATGGTCTTCTGTCTAAGAGATGTTTTCTCAGCTACGTGATTTGTTTCTCATCTCTCCTCCACTACACATTCTCTCTGTTCCATTCCACTCTATACCAGGACTCGTATTTTCTTCCTTTCTATTCTTCTTCCCTTTCTCCTCAGTCTCAAATCTTCAATTGCTTTCTCATTCTTCTTCTGCTAAGTTCAACTGCCTAAGAAAGAGTCATGTGATACATTTCCTCCAATCTGTTCCAGGGTCACAACCAAATGGCCATGCCTACCATGAACCTGTGTCTGTGTTTAATCCTTTTTTTCTTTTTCTTTCCAGGCATCTGTTTAGAGAATGGCACAAATAACTGCTCAGGGAGGGTTGAAGTCTTTCACAGGGAGATGTGGGGGACCATTTGTGATGCTGGATGGGATCTATAAGACATCAAGTTGGTGTGTATGGAACTGGGCTGTGGGAATGCTTCTAAAGCCCTGGGTGGGGCCCAGTATGGCCATGGATCTGGTCCCATCTGACTGGAGGAAGCAAACTGTACAGGAAAAGAAGCATCCCTAAGCTGTTGCAGAAGTACCAAGACACAGAGACCACAGAGTTAGGAAAAAGAGTATATTTATTACGCGCGGGCTACTGGTGGGATCTCTCCCGAAAAACCAAAAGCCCCATTCAATGGTTACACAGATTCTTATAGATTCGGTTAGCAAAAGCCTCTCCCTCTGACACTCTGACATAACCCCCTCCAAACTTGCAATTCAGCACAATCCCAGTTCCCCTTGTCAAGGCTCCTGTTGACATTCCAAGACATAGCATTCTGTACATCGTGACCCTCCTGATAGCTAACCGGAACTCTCCCCGTCTAAAGTAGCCTTGACAAGTACAGCGATCTGCCGGATTGACATCTCATGACATGTCACATACATCCATTCCTTTTACAGTATATTCCTACTTATTTAACTATTGGCAATGCATAGCTGCTTCAAAGCAAATGCCCCCAAAGTCCCTGGGGAATGCACAACTGTGACTGTTACCCTGAAAATTGGGGGTCCCTTGAGGGGCGTCCATTTGCCAATCCAAAAATACAAAATTGGGGGGAAATTAGCTAGAGCACTGCTTTAACTTGCGAGAGGCAGGGTAACGTAGCGAGATCTTTTACCCAATGTCTACAGCTTCGGGTCAAGGAATAGGCACACAAGGTTTAAAAATAACAAAATAACAATTTTATTGAAAGACAACAGCAAATAAACACAACAGACACTCTCTATCTAACTAGAAAACAGAAGGGGAAAACGTATGGATGGGTAATACAACCTGGTCTCATTGTCCTGGAGAGAAAGCTGGGGTTCCAAGGTCCAAGAGGAGAAACAGACTCAGTTGTGGAGAACTGAGGGGAAAACTTCACTGGACAGAGCGACAGCAAGGCTAGATGGAAGTCGGGGGTAATCCAAAGACTGTTTAAAAGCGAGGGGTTTTTATAGGGAAGTTTGTGCCTTTTGGCTATGGCAAGCCTAGGTGAGGAACAAAAGGAGTTTTGGCGCTGGACAAAAGATTGAGAGCAGTCCACCTTTAACATGATGGGATTATCTCCTGAGTATAATGGTGTAGCTCGTACGTAAATGACTTGTTTACCGGTAAAGTACACATGGAAGTTCCCTGAAGCGTAGAGTGGAGTTTTAGTTGGCTGGCCTCAAAAGAGATTGGAATGTCAGATCAATTAGTGGCTGCACTCATGTCTGAGCTTGTCCAGAGAACTTACAAACACATGGAGTGAGCTGACTGAGTGTGGGTCCAGCCAAGGCCGAATTAAATGATATCTGGGGTCCCCCCCGGGGAGCCATACCAAAAGTAACATGACCACAGTCATGATGCAAGTATGAAGTGTGCAGGTAAATTCCTATTTCAGCATCAGGATCCAGTCTCCAAGATTGTTAAGATCAAAGTTACAGTCTTTATTTTATTATTAAAATTAGCCAAAGAAAATATGTTTCTTTCTAACATGTGAGAAAGGAAATGGAAAGGAGTCCCTGGGCATGAAAGAAGGACATCTTCCATGGCAGCTAAGCATACTTCTTCCTCTCCCCTGCATCTTTTAATTTGCACTAGAAAATATTCTTAGCTTACTTTGAAAATATTTTCATAACTAGGAAATAGCTCTTAAAGGAAGAAAAAAATAGAGATATTTTTACACAATATAAGTAAATATTGGCATGAGTTGTCACCTGGCTTTCTATATGAGTGGCATTCTATATATCTTGAAGGAACTGAAACGTTCAGGAAGGCCAAGGGGAAGTCAAGTGAAATGGAGGAAGGTCCTATCAGTGCCTTTATAACATGCTGGCTTGCTTTGAGAGCCCATGCGTAGCATCATCAGAAAAGAAGTTGTTACTGCAGGTTAGACCTTCTTGGAGATAGCATATAGATATCATTTTTATATCATAATTCGGGTCTATTCTACCACCCCTCTCCATGTGTTTGTGAGGCCCCCAAACAAGCACAGACTAGGCCCGGCCACTAATTGCTGGACATTCCATTCTCCATCCATTCCAGGCCAGAATTAGCCAGATCCTTGCTTTAGGAGATCTCTCTGCAAACACCTTCATTATGTATGCACGTTGTTTACAAAGGACTCCCTGCATCGAGCAGTCAACCTGGCAAGCTGAATACTCAACTGCCAAGCACTGAGTATTTGCATACTGGATAACTCTTTGTCAATTCGGACTTAAATCAATCATGCTAAATTCTGACCTTTCCAAAGCTTTGTCCCACTCCTAAACCGCATTGTTTTCCCCAAGTACAGCATAGCCTGCAGTCACATTTCCCTCTATAAAAACCCCTGATTCCGAGACCCTCTTCGGATCGCTCCTGAGTTCCAGACCGTCTTGCTGCCACTTTGCCCAGTGAACTTTCTCTCAGCCCCATGTGCTGAGCTATATCGCACCCCACCATCGCTCTCTATCTTCTTTCCAGGTTCCAGGAAGAGATTCCGTATCACCTGAATCAACTATCCCTCTCAAAAATCCCGCTATCCCACTCAAACCTCTATTTTCCTTAGTTATCTGTGTGTGTGTGTGTTGTTTACATTGTGTGCCTGTATTTAATAAAGATCATTCTTATTATTTCCAACATGGTTTGCTTCTTGACTTGGCCTGACCCTGTAAACATTGGGTTACAAGATCCTGCTGCGTTACCCTGCCTCTTGTAGTGCCAACCAGTGCTTTTGACTAATTTCCCCATCTTTTGTAATTGTAAGGTTATTTAGGTATCCCTCCTGGGACCCCCAGTAAACAGGGTAACAAAGTGCTCAGCTTGCCCTATTCAAGTCCCAGTTCATTCCCTGGTAAACAAAGAGTCTTGTATGCATGGTTCCCAGTGAAACAGAAGGGGTCTGGGACCCTGCTGTTCTTCTTGGGACTAGCAATAAGATTTGGGCCATATGGAAGAGTGAATGGCAATCTCAGCTTTTACTCTGCAGCCAACACTTATGTGATTCCTCCCTCTGTGAATTTTTTTTCCAGCTACTGAACCTGTTGCCCCTGTTGAGACCAGCATTCGTCCAGGAGTGGCAGGCATGGTTGTCACGATATGTAAAAGGTTAAGCTTACTTGATGCTGCGCTGCTTCTTCTGACCTTGCCCTTTAAGCTCAAGGTGTAGACTGAAATAAGGCTACGCAGCTGTATGTTAATTTATGTGTTTGATTAAGGCACTTGTAAAGTACCTAATAATATACAGCTGCGTGAAGTGTATATAAGCTGTTTGGAAAAGCATTCTTTCTCTCTCCTTTCTCTTGTCTCCTCGCTGTGCTGGTTTGTATGTTACTCTGCTGTTTTTACTGTTTAACTTTATGACAGGCTTTTGCTAAATGCCTTAATTTGTTACCTGCAATAAACCTTTTGTATTTTTCCTTATTGTGGTCTGAAGTGGCTGTATTTCCTCTAGGCTGTAGTTTATGCCAGAGGTTCTTTGGAGGTCCTTGTTTGCTTAAACAAGTACCCCAGTTTTCAGGCTTGCTAGGCAGGCAGCCGGCAATGGTCTTCCTTCTTTTAGTGTCCATTGTGGCTGAGGCTGTGTACAGCAGCAGCAGGAAAAGGAAGCAAAGGAGGAGGAGACATATTTAACTAGTCTTCTTGAATCAGCTGTTCAGTAACCAAGAGCTCTGTGCAAAGCAGACCACAAAGTAAAATTAAGAGAATCAGTTCTCTTTCTTTGAAGGTATTATAAAGTAAAATTAATCATGATACTCATGATATGCAAGAATTTGGACTGGGAATGGACAGAAATAGCCTCATGAGAATGCTTGTCCTGGTGGTGTAGTTGTTAAATGCCTGTACTGCAGCCAGAATGTTGTGAGTTCAATCCTGCAGGGCTCCAGGTTGACTCAGCCTTCCACCCTTCAATAGGTTGGTTAAATGAGTACCCAGCTTGTTAAGCCTTTTATGGCTGAGTACCACAAATGAACAATCTGTCAAGATACACTGCTCCTGTTTTAAAGTATTTCCTGGATATGTATTGGAATAGATCAGGCAGCTAGCTTAGGCATTGCTAGAGTTAGCTAGAGTGCTACATGGTACTGAATACCAATTTTATGTCTCAGTTTGAAGATTGTGTTTGTTTGTTGTTGTTTTTAATTCTAATATATTGAATGCTTAATAGCTTTATTGTTCTCTGCTACAATGTATCCAAAAGAAGGGGAGAAAATTGGGGGTGGAATGAAAGTACCAAAAGGTGTTGTGAGAACTGGAAATGCTCAGAGACAAGGAGACAGGAATAAGTACGATCCTCAAGGATGAAAGATAGGTAAACAATTGTGTCTGGAAAATGTCTAGAACAGTGGGGTTATGTTAGATTTATGATCCTCTCCAATCACAACTTTGTGAACACAGATTTGTGTGGAAAATTATAAAACCTATAACCACAATGTATTCTTTTGTATCAGCAACTTTGGACAAAGTGTGCTGTGTTGCTTGCTTTGCTGAAAATAAATATTGCTCCTTAAGTTTATGCAATGCGAGTTATTCAGGACATGATACAAATAAACCAAGCCTTACCTCAAAAGAGAGCTCTTCACTCCAAGGGATACTCCCATATCCATATTCACCTGCGACTTTTTCTTCTTTCTCTCAGGATTTCTCCATCGAGGTCTTTTCCATATTTCTGTAAAAAAAATTCTCATGGCTTTGTAATCAAATTGAGGCTGAATCACCAAAGTCTATAATGCAGGGTGACCCCTTCAAAAATCAACGATCTAAAAGGTATCCCATGTTGCTTCAGTTTGTTAGACAAGAATGCATAGTCTCTCCTCTTTTTCAAAATTTGAACAAGAATATCTTTAAAAATTATAACATCTTAAAGATTGTGTATGTTAGCCCCCTCTCACAAGCCTCATCTTTGAGCTAATATTCCCCACCGTTTCATGGAGGCAATGCCATCACGGGTGGACCACTCAGTAGAGATGTAAAATTTCCAGAAATTTTGCAGCCATGGGGAAAAACGGGATTTTTCCCCCTTTTTTTTTCAGAAAAAAAAAGGAACATTTTGGACAAATTGAACAACAACAGTAGTACTTTTTACGGCATTCTTTCTTTTACAACATACCTTTTTTGCAACATTAGTACTTTTTACAGATTGAAAGTCACTCTGTTACATTTACGAACATAAAATATGACTATGTACAATTTGATCTGGCATAAAATTATCACAATTGGTATATTAAAATTGCAATGTATTTCTTTTTTTTATTTCTTCCCCCCTTTTTCTTCTTTTCATATCTCTACTATTTTTTTTCTTTCTATTTTTTTGTTGTTGTTAGGTTGGCATAATAACATTATTGAGGTGAATTTCATTTTTATGTTTTATATAAAGTGTCAATAGTATAACACATAGTTACGGATGTAAACAAATGTTGAACGGTTCAAGAAGATTATCTGTTTCTGAAATCAATAATAATAGTCCAGGGAAAAATGCAATGTATTCAAACAATTATTACAAATGGAACATATTTGTACCAAATGGAGCAACAATCTCCTGATCTGTATGGAACCTGCTTGTTTTTGCTAGTTTTTGTGGAGCAGGGAAAAAACAATTTTCAAAAAAAAAAACAAACCAAAAGAAACCATCAATAATAGTAACAAAGAAAATTATTGATATTTCCTCTCCACAGTATCAAATAGACATAAAGCATCCATTCCTATAAAAAGAATTGGAGTGGGGGGAGTGTGTGGAAGGGAGGAAGGAGGGAGTAATATTCAATGAGCATGAAATTTAATCAGACTCATTTTCTGAGCTATAGCTATCAGTATCAATTTCCATCTCTGCTTCTGCTTCATTATATTTGTCATCATCATCAAAGTTCTCATGGACTTCTAATAACTGAAGGTTTACCTGGATTGAAACAAGCTTCTCTACCCTTTCACATGTCAGTTTATTTCTTCATTTAGTGTGAGTATTTCCAAACTAAGACCAGACTCTTTTAAGACTATGGATTTTTCTCCTTTTTACAATTTTTCCATATATATATATATTTTTTGGGGGGGGGAAGGCTTCAGGAAAAAATTGGGGGGAAAGTTTGTTTTTCTGAATTTTTCCCTTTTTATCTGGGCCTTCACATCTCTACTCTCAGCCCCAGAAAATCCTGACATCTTTTATGGCATTCACTCCCCTGCCCCATGAACCAGGCCGTTTTTTTTAAACAGTTGCAAATGGTTTTCTTGTTATGATTTGTTCAGAGGGGGTTTCCCATTACCTGCCTTTCAGGCGAAGACAGTGCGCCATGCCCAAGATCACTCAGTGGGTTTCCATGACCAAGCAGGGATTAAAACCCTGGTCTCCAGAATCCTAATCCAACATTCAAACTACCACACCACACTGGTCGTCATATCTATATTGACAGGCCCTCATAATGTTTCCTCTCATTCCACAGCATCAAAGGTTCATTCTTCTCTTCATCTTCCCATGTGAATGTGTTAGGAATTTGACATCTCCAACAATGCACAATAGGGAAGCACCCAAAGCGTCTTTTGTCTATAGGAATGGGACTGTTCATGTACCTTATAATTCTTATTTTATCATTTACATGAGAGTCAAAGATAATTCGCACATGTGGAAGGATAGTGCAGTGGAAATCCTATAGCTAACTCTTTTGAGGTTTAGATTTTTAAAAATGTAGATGACAATGTCAGAAAGAAATCCATCATGAGATCTGTTTGAAAGGGGGGGTGGTCACACTAGCTGCTGTAATGGGCTATAGGTGTCTTATTTTGGAAAACGTGTACTTACCTGCTGTCATATTTCTGACACAGGAGGATGTGTTTTCTTTCCTCTAATGTCATCTCTCAATTTCATCAGGTTGGGCCTCAAACCTGAGCCTCCTGGTTGGGTCAAGAGGATTGCAGAACATTCCACAGACCCAGGCCAGGAACTTATCAATAGCTGTAATGGGGCCTCATTGACAATGGGGATCTTAAGATTGTTCTCCTCCTCTTGGTTGTTTTCTGTTGCTGGAACTAAATATGGGAAATGAAGAATTGCCTCACTGTGGTTTGTCTGTCTGTCTTCTGTCCGTCTGTTGGTTTGTTTACCTAATCTGAATCTCTGCCCTGTACCTCTATCTGGCTGCATAGCATCTTTTTCCAAACCCCCCTATTTACATTAGGGTTCTCAGGTATCCCTTAGTATAAGGATTGTTCCCTATTTGAGAGTCAAAAAGTTAATTCCCAGCAGGTCTCTCTATTAGAAGGTGCTGTCCCTGATTTGAGGGTTGCAACATTTTTCCTTTCATCAACACTGAACCAGATGCCAAACATCCTGCACTTAAATATGTGGGCCTTTAAGAAAGACAGAAATGTGTGGATAATATGTTAATCCATTAATGTGGATTAAGGAACAGAGGGCATTCTGACTGAATTTGCTTTGGTCAGACGTCTCCAAAAAAACCCATCCTTTGTCCAGTTCTGGAATACTGTGTCCAATTCTGGGCATCACAGTTCAAGAAGAATATTGACAAGCTGGAGTGTGTCCAGAAGAGAGTGACCTAAATGGTCAAAGGACTGGAAACCATGCCTTCTGAGGAGTGGCAGAGGGAGCTGGGTATGTTTAGCCTGGAGGAGAGAAAAGTTAAGAGGTGAAATGAGAGCCATGTTTACATCTTTGAAAGGATGTCCTATGGAAGATGGGGCAAGATTGTTTTCTGCTGCTCCAGAGACTAGGCCACAGAGCAATAGATTCAAAATTTGGGGCGGGGGGAATTAAGCTAAACATTGTGAATACCTTCCCGACAGTGGAACATGTTGCCTGGGAGTGTGTTGGTGTCTCCTTCTTTTGGACATTTTTAAAGAGAGGCTGGGTTGCCACCTGTCAGGAATGCTTTGATTCTGTATTCCTGCATGACAGAAGGGGTTGGATTGAATGGACTTTGTAGTTTATTCCAACTCTATGAATCAATGATTCTATATGTGAAAGAGGAGTGGCTGCATTATAGCAAAATAGGTCAAACTCAGATTTGGAAGTCCATAATGAACAATGGACTCACATGAACATCAAAGTTATATGCATATACCTTTCTGTTTGAAGTCTTTTTTTGGTTCCTAGTTGTTCTTTGCTTGTTTTGAGACCCGCTTCCTTATTTCCTGTTCTTATAGTAGTGAATGACTAAATGTAAATCCCAAAACCTGCCTCTTAAGCAGAGCCACAATCAAAGGGTTTTCTGAGGCATTGCACTTTGGGGCACTGTGAAATGAAAACTGCAGTGCTTTTCGGATCATGGGGTGTGTTGAGACAAGCAGCTGTGGCAGGACCTCAAGTGCTATCTCCTGTTGTCTCTCTCAATGCACCCAGCAAATGTAAAGGCACCACAGTCATCCTTTCCAAACGTCCTGATCTGCCCCATGTCAGAAACCCTTAGGTTGGGCTCTGTCTGGCTTAAGAGGTAGTGTTTTTGGCAGAGGGCGGAATAATAGTGGCAGATGGAGCTATGATGACATGAGTTCCATTGTCGTAGCAATGTCTGCCAATGCAGGATCTCAGCCATGGTCTATAAACAATAACCAATATCTTTGTTGGTAAGGCTGAGAAAGCTGCTTCTTGACCTAAACCCTGAGAGACCTGCTACCTCTCAGAGAAGACAAGGTTTGAGCAAAGTGACTCCACATTCCCACTAAGTAAGAGGGACATTCTCAGAACAATTGACAGGGTTGAGACAGATTCATGTTGCTTTAAACTCTGGTTTTTAGTTTTTTTTAAAAAACAGCCAAGCTAAGCTCACTTTTGTCTACACAGACCAAAAAGGACAAAGAGTTTGAAGACACTTTTCTGAACTCTTCCTCTCCTTCAAGGCACTGGAGCCTTGAGTCACACAGAAGGTTCATGATATTGCAGAAGTGATGCTCCTTCCCTTTGGAATTATCAAAATCATTGTGATTGAATCTGGCTCCTGCCAAAACTCGAGAGAGCTTTTGAGCTAATTGTGTAAACACAGGAATCAAGAGCAACTAGAGGTAATTTCCAGCAAAGAGAGAGAAGACGTTTAGTGCATAAAACATCTCCAGGGCTATTGAGAGGATGGGATTTGGGGCAGGGTGGGGTGCCTCTGCATGTGTGAACTGTGAAGCTATAGCTAGAGGTGACCTGTGGCTGCAAAAGCATGGCAGTCTTTGTCACGCTAGAGGATTTTTCTGCTGTTTCCATGTGAATCACTGAGTGTAAAGCTGAAAAGAAAAGTAGCAGGGCATGATGGACCTGACAGGTAAAACCAGAATGACTAATGTTCTTCCTGTTGCTTCTGCCACTTTCAGAAACGCAATGTCCTCTGGAGTTGATAGAGGATCAAGATAAGCCACGGAATTATTACAGATCAGGAGACTTCCTTATTGGTGGAGTCATCTCCCCAAGATATGTTTTTCATGAAGAACCCTATGTCTTCACCAAAGCTCCCTTCATCAGGTTTCATGAGTAAGTAGGAACGTCTCAATGGAAGTCATCCTTACCACTCCATACCTACTCTCCAGCTCTACTTCTTTCCCAGGTCCTGCCCCACCAAAAAAATTCACTTACCCTGTCAGGTCATATTGAATTGCTTCCCCTTCTTTGCTTTGGCTTTGCCTTCTGAAGAACATCTAAAGTCTGCATGCTTACGTATATATATTTAATCTAATATGTAAGTTGGGTGCTGTAATGCATGCAATCACCAATTTATATCTGACCAACTGTCAGTCATTTTGAATTGCTTCCTCTACTTTGCCTTGATCTTGCCTTTTGAAGGACGTTCTGGTAGTGTCTAAATTCTGGATGCTCATATAAATGTGTATATAGATAGATTTATGCTTGATCTAATATGTGTGTTTAATGGTTAGTACATGCACATAGATTCTACTGTTTATCTTTGATATATGTTTGACTTTTGTACAATCATGTATGTTTGAGAACCTAGGTTTTCAGAGTTTAATTTCAACTAAGCTCCTCAAAATCTTAGTTAAAATTAACACTGTTTTTGACTAAGTCCTGTAATAAGACCCACGCTGGAACTGGCCCTTCTGTCAGGGTGCCTGGGTTCTGGTGCTAAAGCATGTGCAGACTGCAAAAACAAATATCTGTGCTGGATCATTGACAGCTGCCCCAGACTGAAAACACAGCCACGCAAAGTGTGTCTAGGCTAAGCAAAAGTTTATTTGAAGCATTGCAGGACATGTTCTGCCTCGGACAACGTGTGCCATGAAGCATATAAAAAGAGCAAGGCAAAAAGAGAACAAAGAGAAAGAAATTTTGCATCATGTAAGCCTTTTAACCTGTGTTAGCTGCACTCCAACCCACACCATGTGACCTGTTTCCCATGTTTCAGAGCTTCCGCACAAGACTGGAAAAATACAGCAGATAGCCATAACAATCTTGTACCTGGTACTACCAAGGACATACTGAGAACACTTTAACCTCTTCTTCTCACCCACAAGAAAAACATTTTTAGTCACACCACACTAATAATTAAGCTCAAGCAGGATACCTGACACATTCCACCCTCTTTCTTTCCCTCTCTGACTGCCTAAAATCTGTTTAAATACCCTGAAGGTACCATGTCTGAGCTATGTTTGCTATCATATTCAGTCCTGTAATTCACCATGCATTCTCATGCCATGTTATTTGCTGCCTGATGCCATGTAACGCTTGTAGTGCTTTGTTGTTTCATGACATGCAATACTTGGAACAAAGGACCTGGAAGCGGATGCGGGAAACTGAATCAGAAAACCTTGATCTCGGAACAAAGGAATGTAATTCAACATGGATTTCTCAAAAATAAGTCATGCCAGACTAATCTTACCTCTTTTTATGATAGAGTTACTAGCTTGGTAGATGAAGGGAATGCTGTGGATGTAGCATATCTCGATTTCAGTAAGGCCTTCGACAAAGTCCCCCATGACATTCTTGCAATGAAGCTAGTAAAATGTGGGCTGGACAGGGCTACTGTTAGTTGGATTTGTAATTGGTTGACCGACCGAACCCAAAGGGTGATCACGAATGGCTGCTTTTCATTCTGGAGAGAAGCGACTAGCGGGGTGCCACAGGGTTCTGTCCTGGGCCCAGTGCTGTTCAACATTTTTATCAATGACTTGGATGAAGGGATAGAGGGCATGCTCATCAAATTTGCAGATGACACCAAATTGGGAGGGGTTGCTAATACACCAGAGGACAGGATCAAAATTCAAAATGACCTGGATAGATTAGAGAGCTGGGCCAAGGCTAACAAAATGAAATTCAACAGAGAGAAGTGTAAGGTCCAACACTTAGGTAGAAAAAAATGGAATACAGAAATATAGGATGGGGGACACGTGGCTGGATAGCAGTATGTGTGAAAGGGATCTAGGAGTCTTCATAGACCACACGCTGAACATGAGTCAGCAGTGTGAGGTGGCAGCCAAGAAAGCCAATGCAATTCTTGGCTGCATCAAGAGGAGTATGGTGTCTAGATCGAGGGAGGTACTGGTACCATTCTACTCTGCTTTGGTTAGACCTCATCTTGAATACTGTGTCCAGTTCTGGGCACCCCAATTCAAGAAGGACATGGTCAAGCTGGAGCAAGTCCAGAGGAGGGCGACCAGAATGGTGAGGGGCCTGGAAGCCATGAAGCCCTATGAGGATAGACTTAGAGAGCTGGGTATGTTTAGTCTGCAGAAGAGAAGGTTGAGAGGGGACATGATAGCCATGTTTAAATATTTGAAGGGATGCCATGTGGAGGAAGGAGAGGGCTTGTTTTCTGCTGCTCCAGAGAGCAGGACAAGGAGCAATGGATTCAAGCTGCAGGAAAGGAGATTCCACCTGAACCTCAGGAAGAACTTCCTGACAGTCAGGGCTGTCCGGCAGTGGAATCTGCTGCCTCAATGGAGTGTAGTGGAGTCTCCTTCTTTGGAGGTTTTTAAGCAGAGGCTTGATGGCCATCTGTTGGGAGTGCTTTGAGAGTGTTCCTGCATGGCAGGGGGTTGGACTGGATGGACCAAGTGGTCTCTCTCAACTCTACATTTCTATGATTCTATGAATTAACTTTGATTGGTAGAGAGCAAAGGCAGAGACAAAGTCTGGATGCTGGTGAGCAGGAAGTGAGCTTGGAAAAGGAGTTACTAGCAAATAAGGCATCACTTGTGCAAACTTGCAATTTTACTCCTTATCATCCAATAGGGCTTTTAGTCTTGGCAATTGCCAGAGTGTGCTGTTCTCACTCTGAAGTTCCTGAATAAAGCTTTAGCAAATTCCTAAGTTGAATTTCTGGGACTGGAGTTATCCTGTACATGACAGGCAGGTCTTGCTGTTTTTTATTGCTCTTTTGCCTGTTCTTTTACTTGTACCTTTTAGGGTACATCATGTACACTGATGGCACTATAGAATTTAGGGAAAGTAGGTAGATAGATAGATAGATAGATAGATAGATAGATAGATAGATAGATAGATAGATAGATAATATTTAGAAATAATTGGACTGTGCAGACATAGGAGGGCCAAAATATAAGAAAATAACAAATCCTCCTCTATAAGAATTCTGTATCTCAAATGAAACTGTCCTTCAATTCTCAGGTTTCTTTAGTATTGCAGAGAATGAGAAGTTGACAATTGTTCACACTAAGAATTCTCCTATTTGTCGTATTTGTATTACTTTGGTCACTTGGCCTGCCTCTTTTTTGGATGACTAAACGGTGCATCTCAGTCTTTAATTGAAGTTCTTTTTTTTTTCCTTTATAATATTTTTATTAAAACAACTGTTGTTCACATTACATACTTGTATTGTCATATTTTCAATTTTTTTAAAAAAAGCTTATTTACCATATTATCATACAATCTATCCATTTCTCTTATAACTTCCCCTCACCTCTTGATAGAACCTCTATTTAAGTAACTTATCGTGATCTCAATAAACATAAATTCTCTAATGTAGACTGGCTTCTTTAAATTACAGATTATAGTATACGTATTTCCTATTATAGTATACAGATCTATTTCTCATCATATCCATATACAATTATCCAGCCATTCAACTCCTTTAATATCTATATCCAGTTTTCTTCTATTACTGTCTTAATTGATCTCAAATCATCAAGTTTTTTTGTCTGCTTTTTATCCCGCAGATTAAGTATAAGGTCTTCTAAAATAATAAATTCTAAAACCTTCTGTATCCATTCTTGTATTTCCGGTATTTCCTCTTTTTTCCAATATCTAGCATATACAATCCTGGCAGCCAAAACCATATACAGAATTATATATTCATATCTATTATATTTCTTATCAATCTGATGCAACATATTTAAAAGATATATTTCAGGTGTCATAGGCAACTCTATTTGTAAAATTTCTGTCATTGACTTGTGAATATTTCTCCAATAAACCTTAGCTTTACAACACTTCCACCACATGTGATAAAAGGTTCCTTTTTCTTGTGAACATTTCCAACATGCTTTATTTTCCAACTTGTATATATTTGCAAGTTTTGATGGATCTATGTACCATCTATGAAGCATTCATTTTAATTAATTAATTAATTTAATTTAATTAAATAATTAATAACTATGAAAGTCTTTAATTGAAGTTCTAAGTTACTGATGTGCTAGAAACTGGGGGGGCTGAAGGAAAATTTCAGGGAGGGTAGTATATCTGAGGGAAGCAATGTTTTTATTTTGTCCTTCCCCCTCCCAAAAAAAAAGTTATATTGCTGGAAATGTTTTTTTTTTTTGTTTTTTTTTAGTGCAAGGAAGAATGAACTAGTTAAGAATTCACATCCATACTCCTTGGACTTCTCATATAGCAGGATTTGGATCCTGTACAACCAGCTTCTCCACTGACAGTTAGCTGGTGCTGTTGTGCGCGAAATAGGAAACAGCAAAGTCTAATCTCTTTTCACCTCTAGAACACACACACTCTACTGTGTGTACAGCTCCGCACCTGTGTGTATCCAGGGGAGAAAGGGGAGGGGGAAGAGAAAGAAATGGCAGCTGGTGGCCTTTGCCTCAGAGTAGTGGGGAATCAGTACCGCCTTTCAGTCTGAACTTTAAAGGAACTCTCCAAGGTGCTGAGCCTTGGATTCACTCCCATAAAGTTCAGACTAACGTCTGAAGAAGAGTCACTACCCCATTCACAGGGAACAAGTTGGCAAAGTGTAAAAGAAGCTGAACTTCCTGAACAGTATGTGTACGTGAGGTGAGAGACCGAGGGCAAGGGAGGTATCAGGGACAGAAGCAGCCGTCATATATCCAATCTTTATTCTTGAAGGAAAGAAAGGCGGTAAGCAATGTTGGGGAGACGTTCTTTCAAGGAGATCATCTCTTGCTCAGAGATGGAAAGAATGTTCAAAACTATTTGAAAAATAGTTGAAAAACTTGTTTTTGAGTGTAGAGAAACTGTGATGAGAAGAATCCTGGAGAAAGGAGGATCTCCACAATTCAGGACTTACTCTGCACAAAATTCTGATGTGGTTGTTTCACACAGAAAACAGCATTTTATGCAGAGGACACAGGGTTTTTTTCTTGGTACGGAAAATGATATTTCAATGCAGAAATATTAATACCAGAAATTCTGTTTTATTTGCAAATTAATGCAAATTTTCACTCTGAATATATCCTCAATCACAGCATTTTCTGTGGAGAAAACAAACAGCATTTTCTTTGCAGGAATTAATATTTCTTCAATTAAACATTATTTCCTGTGCAAAAAAAGGCCGTTTTCTGTTCAGAAAATCCTGATTTCCACACCAAACCACCGCATGGGATTTTTTTTTCACAGAGTAAATCCCAAATTGAGAATTACCTTAGAAAACTGTGTGCTTTTCATAAACTATCTTAAAGCAGGAAGACTTAATGAAAAACTTTGTCCCTGCTTCACAGACTTGGTGAGTGAAGGCAAGTGAGGGAGAAGTTGTGGGAGGAACAGCCATTACCTTCACACAATGCTTCCAAGATGTAGAACTCCTTTCCACAGCTAAGTGGCCCCCTCTCTGCCCTCTTTTCACTGGCAAGCAAAGACCTATTTTATTTAAACAAGCAATTGATAGTTAACTAGTTGTAAGGAGACTTTTAATGATGTGTGTGTGTGTGTGTGTGTGCGCGCACACACACACATAGTTTCCCAGAAAGCTGCACAGTTTTCCAAAAAAAGCTGCAAAGCTTCCCAAAATGATAGAGAAAACAGCATACAAAATGGAATGTTGCACAACTTTAAAGTGGCACAGTTTTAAAAGCTTTTCCCCCCTCCTAACAGAGACAAAAATGGACACTAAATGAAATCATGTGCAAATTCAAAAGCTATGGAGCTTTAAAAAAGACAGAGAAAAGAGAACAAAATGGAATGTTTTATGGCTTTAAAAGTTGCACAAATTTAAATGTTGTACAATTTTAAAAGTTTCACAACCTTAAAATGGGAATAGGAACTACAGTCTGAAAGTGTGAAGTCATACATTGTCCACAGAACAGACAGACAAACAAAACACACAGAGGGGCACCACTTGAATACGTTATATGTAGCAGATAATTTGGTACCAGAGATAGAAATAACATGGAAAAAATAAGGACCAGTTCCTACATCACAAAAAAAAGGAAAGAAAAGCCATTCAGTGTCTTTCAGCAAAGTTTTGACTTCATCACATGCACATGCCAAATGAAACAAATAAGCCAGGTAATCCTTGTCTCATTAAACAAAAACATTCGGAACCATTGAAAAACCAGTTCAAGGTGCAGTTCCCAGTTCCCCCAGTAAAACACATTAAGCTTACTTTCTCTGGCTGGTTCTTCCCTGAAGAAGGACTGGTAAACATAGGTATAAACGATCTTGCTAGGGGTGTTGTTTGAGCTAATAATTCTCCAGTTTTGTACTGGCATCACAACATTGTTTTGGGACAGCAACCTGGAACTCATTTTATATTTCCATTATGATTCCATTAGCCATTAGGTTTTCCTTTGTGTTCAGGTCTGGTCTCAGCAAAATAATGTAGCACTTGGGGATAAAGATAAAACCCAGCAGCCCGGCACTGGATGCTAAGATAGAGAAGATCACCATGGCTACCTTGTACTTACCCATTGTGGCTAAGTAGGTAGGCACAAAGGAGGTCCTACTAGTGAAGAAGACCAGCATACTGAAGATGATGAACTTGGCTTCATTGAAGGCTCCAGGTAGCTTCCTAGCCAGAAAAGCTGCTATGAAGCAGGTGACAAACAGAAAGTTCATGTAACCAAGCTCAATGTAAAACATGGCAGGAGATCTTTCTTTGCATTTCAGTAGAATCTCTTCAGTTTGGGAGTGCATGTCAGACTCAGGTGATGGGGGAGAAATGCACAGCCGTATACAGCAGATGACCAATTCAACACAGAAACAGGAAGCCACAATGGAGTTTCCCAACTTCTTCCCCAAACATCTTCTCACTCTGTTCCCTGGTTTATTGGCCAGGAAGGCTATCACCACAGTAATGGTTTTGGCCAAAAGAGAAGAGAAGACAACAGTGAAGATGATTCTATAAGAAATTTGTTGGAGAAAGCAAGTTGCCTTCCTCGGCTGACCAATGTATAGGAAGCAGGACAAGAAAGAAAAGAGTAGTGAGATGAGCAGAATGTAAGAGAGATCCCGGTTGTTGGCTTTGACTAGTGGAGTATCCAGGTATTTTATGAAGATGAGTAGAACAACAAACGTGCTAAGAGACAAGATTAGTGCTAAGGAACCCAGAACTATCCCCAAAGGTTCTTCATAAGAGAGGAAGGTTATGGCCTTGGGGATACACTGATTTTGGTCTTTGTTTGGATACTGATGTTCTGGGCATATGGTACAGTGCTCTGTATCTAAAAAAGAAGAATGATTTAAGATCAAATAAATCTAATAGATCAGTCAAATAAATAAATATTCTCTTTTCTGTTGAATTTGACAACAACATGGTGGTGAGGAACTAATGAGATTAATTTGTTCATTGTTCTCCTACCTTCCTGAATGGAAATTGTTCCTGCTGGACATGGGTCACAAGCATAGCAGCAAGGTGGTTTTCCTTCCTGAATCTTCTTGGAGTAACCAGGAGGACACCCCTTAGTGCATCTGGAACGAGGCACAGTCTAGCAAGAAAAACAGAAGTGTCCAGGCAAACGCATTAGGATTAATTTGTGTCTATGGAAATGAATAATGCAGTTTGGGAAAGAGCCAATGGTATCTAAAGTTCCAAAGCCATTTTTATGTAAATGATGGATCCTGGGAACTCCTTTCATCTGTTTGTAGGGTTTATTTCTTTAAACATTTCTCCCCTGCTTTATATAGAATAAAGCAGGAAAGAAATGTTTAAAGAAATAAACCCCAGAAATATATGAAATGAATGATATATATATGGTAAATGTATATATTGAAAGCAACATGTAGAATGAACAGGTGAAGGTGAAATAAAATAAACTGTAAGTCCAACTTCAAGGAAGGGTTCTCCAGGACATATAGAACAGATGAGAAAGACCTCTTCCCAAAACTTCTCTTGTATCCACTCTACAGCCATAAAAGGGAAGGTGGGAGACCTAACTTTTCCCCAACCTGAACCTGTTTTGTTAACCCCGTGCACCCTTGTATCTGCTTCTTCAAGACACAGCACTCAGGTTTTTGAGCACAAAACCACACACCCAGTTTCCTGTGCATTAATTTGTGGAATAATGCATGAATTAAGCTTTGCAATGCATCAGAACTAAACAGCAATCAGAGGCAATGGCAAGAATCCAGTTGGAGTCACTGTCATTATTGTAAATTGCTGAAAAGTCAGCTTTGACCTATGGTGACCTTCTCATTTAGATGCCTTCAGGTCACTCTCTTAGCAGCAGCCTGGAACAAGGCTGGCAAACTCAAGGTTATATCTTCTTTGAGTCTATCTACCTGTAATGTGGTCTCTTCTTTTCCTGCTGCTTCCCACTTTACCTGGCATTATCATCCTGATTAAAAAGCCAGTATGGTGCAGTTGTTTGAGAGTTGGATTATGTCACTGAAAATGTATAACTCTTGGTAAGGTGGAACACAGTCGGAAGAGAGGGAGGCTGAACTACAAGGTGAATGGACTCAATCAAGGAGCTCATGGCCCCGAGTTGGAAGACCTTAGCATGGCCGTTGATAATGGGGATGCCTCAAGGCTTCCGTTCATGGGGTCACAATAAGTTGGTCTGAGGGCAGCTAACAACAGCAACAACAACAACCTACCATCTAGAGTTGTACTATTTTGGCTGTTCTGCATATTCCATTTTTGCTTGTGTAAGTGCAGTGCAGTGTCACAAACATAACCATTCCACATATAATTGCACTCTCTTGGTTGCACATACCGTACATAGTTATTGACCAGTTCTTTCAGTGGACTCCTTTATTTACTAGAATTGCAAAAAGAGGATAGAAAGCAGATGCATCGGCAAATACACTGTTTATAGAACCATTTTGGCATTCAACAAAGCGCAATGTGGAGCAACCACAAGATAGATTTACTCTGTCTGCAAGGAGAATACAGGATCTTGGCCAATAATGACACAGCATATTTCCCCAGTAGTGGCTAGTGGCTTCCATACTGTTCATTGGAGTGACAAGACCATTCCAAGTTTCCAGATGAATTTCAATGACTCTACCCTGCGTGCCCCCATATTCTGAACCCAAATGCATTCAACACCTTTGATAGTTCCTTTAAATGTCAGACTAAAATCTGGAATGGCTTCACTGCCCCAGCTGACAAGATGGAAGTCACTACTACCCTCCTCTCTATTTCATTTACCTTGTTAAACTGCAAGGGCCACACAATGGCATCAGAGCGAATGATGAGCTTTACATCAGAGCCTGGCCCGGCCTCTATAACCCCAACAGTCACTCGGGTAGCCGTCCCATTTGGAAACAGAACCCAATTCATAATATCAAAGCCAGTTCTTGCCAGATCTTCATCTTTAGGTGAGTCTTGTCCATTCATGGAAATATTGGAAAGTTGGGCATCTCTTAAGAAAGCATGGAGCTAGGATAGTAGAGAAAAGGCACCAATAAATTACTAAAAACAAAGGAGAGTGCTGCCAGTCCTTAATCCCTTTGCCTTGATTTAGTTTTCCCACCCAGCAATTCTCCGAATCATACAGACACCACATCTTCAAGAGGTCTTCTCAGATGCCTGTTCTCAAGGCACCCTCCTGCCAAGAGAGTGCTGCAAACATCACATACCAGCACTTTAGTCATCATAGAAATACTTCACTTAGGGCATTGCTGGCTTCAGGTGGCACTATCCCAAATGTGGGTTGAGCAGCTATTGTCAGTTGTAACTACAACAGCAGAACACTGTCTTCCTAGTTACACTGAGGATGCAGGACCTAAGCCAGGTATTTCTGTCTGCAAAACTGAAAGATTTTGTGCAAAATTTTTGTATTTTCCAAAAAAGGGATGTTGTGTGTGTGTGTGTGAAAAATCCATATTTTTATGCAGAATCCACAAATTATGCACAAAAATTGTGTCTTGCAAAAAAGTGGTGCAAAAACCATTTTTTTTTTATTCAAAACCTGCAGACTTTGAACAAAGCTGGTATGTTCTTTCAAGTGATTTTTCTACAAAAGCAGATTTTGTGCAAAACCCAGAAATTTCACACAGAAATTGTGTGGTTTTTTTCCTAAAAAAGTTTGTGATTTTTTTATGCAAAAATATATTTCTGTGCAAAGCCCAGAAGCCAGTATGGTGTTCTTGTGGGTTTCTCGGGCTTTGAGATCATGTTCTGGTTGTATTTTCCCCTGACGGAGGGGCCTGCTAACTCGGACAAAGAGGAGCCAGAAGGAATAAATAAGGAGAGATCTAGTTCACCTAGGAAAACTGGATTTCTCTAGGGCAAGAGGAGACAAGCAATGAATAGAGGGTTCTTTGGATGGGTTTATCTGTTCTCTACTACCAGTCTTCCAAAGTGAGCTTCCTTCAGAAACAGCCACCTTATTTTCAATGAGTCTGGATCCAGGGCAAGGACCCCAGAGTTGAAGTGTGTCGCTTCCAAAAGGAATACCTGCCATGGTTGCAGCCTTGAATGCTCTGACCTGCCTCCTCCATCCATCCTCCCTATGAACCTGGATCTCATTAAACTTGCAGCATTTAAAGCATGGGCTGCAGCCCAAACACCCTTGTAAGTACTGTAGCTGTCTTGGGACAGGATTCTCTCAATCTCTTCCTGAGGCAGTGCCTCCAGTACAGTTTTCTCTCTGCACCTTGTCCATCCTTTCACAGAGGGCTCAGACATGACACAAAAACAATTAAAGGCTTTCCCCCAAAACTGAACTGTAATCAAGGATAATAGGTCATAGTAATCACATTTGATCTTTTGAACATTCTTCAGTACCAAGGACAAAGAACCATGGAAGAGCTGAAAGGTTTGAGGTCCATAAAATAAGTTCAAGTTGCTGTCCTGAAAAGCTGTTGTGATCCAAATTTTCTTCCCAACCTCGTGTTTTATGCCAAGTGCACAAAATTCAAAGGGAAAGTACTTGTAGGAAACAAACACATTGACTTGCCTCCACCTGCCAAGGAGATCTTTCTGGAATGACTCATCTAAGGCTAACTGTCCTGCTAATCTTTTTGAGAAGGCAACACAAATTGCATTGTTCATCATCAGAAGTGTCAGGATGTTCACAAACCGTTCTCCACTGTCATTGTCTGGAGCCATGAGACCAATCCATGTCCATCCAAAATGCAGGAGTAATTGAATTATTCCTCGATGCTGCGTTTCCTCTGTGGGTCCAGTCCGGTAGATAAAGGGAAACTGAGTTTTATCACTGAGGTCTTGCGAGGCACAGCCATGACTGACCTACTGAGGAAAGGGTGGTTTGTCATTATGGGTTTCAGGGTAAATATTGGGTAAAGCTTAACCGAAAACACCTTGTTGTGTTATCTGGATCTTTCAACAAATAACCACAAGGCAGTGCAAAATGTCCGTATTTCTATGCTCATACAAGTAGGAACAACCGTGCCTATAAATTTTTACTGATGAGTATACAAAGGTCAGGGCAACATATTTAAACTGCTAGCTGCATACAAACCAGGAAGAGTAGCAAACACTTTGTACTCACTAGGAATACAGACATTAAATGTCCAATTTGTTAATTGCCATGAAGTCAGCTTCCACTTAACGGTAACCCTAATAAGGAGAGACTTCCAAGAGCCCACCACCACCACAGCTTGTGCAAACCCAGGGGAGTGGCTTCCTCAATTGGGTCAATCCACCACTCTTTCATCTATCTCTTTTCGTGATGACTTCAGCTTTAATGAGCACTGTCATCTTTTCCAGTGAGTCACATAGTCTCCCGTTTATCTCTAAACTACATTATGTTCAGTTAAGTCAGCTGGGCTTCTAGGAAAGTGCAGTTTTGAGTTGCTGCTGGAACCATTGATTGGTCTTTTGGGGTGGGGGTCCACATTATCTATAAAAGTCTGCTCAAGCACCACATTTCAAATGAGTTGAATCCTTTCTTGCCCAGCTTTCTTTATTTTCCAGCTTTGATAACCAAACATAGAAATTTAAATATTGTGGCACAGATTATCCTGACATTGCTACTAAATCATATAACTTTTCACTAGTTCTGGTCTTCTTTGGACATCTCTAGTTTGGATGACGACTGAGCCAAAGAACAGAAAATCTGTAATTATTTGGATGTTTTCTTCAATTAAAGTCTTCTGTGGTCACTATTTTTTTTTAAAGAAATTGTCTTGTAATAATAGACAAAACTGTGTGTGTGTGTGTGTGTGTGTGTGTTTGTACCCACACATACATGTACATTGTAATAGAAATTATGACAAAATTCTTTACCTTAATAAAAACAGAAATCTACGTGAAGAAAAAAAAGATTATACTAAATCATATTACATTCAAAGTTGATATGAGTTATTAATTTAGGTGAGATAAAGATTAAATTTTTAAAACACAGAGAAACTTTTCCCTTGTGTATATTTCCTAGTTATTAAGTTAACTCTTCTTACGCATATTAAATTATATTGTTTAATAATATTTAATAAATTAGTAAATTTAATAAATTAAATATTTATATCAAATAAATAAATAAATATTTAATATATGTTTAATGATTCTTATATTTCTCCTATACTTAATACAGATAGATCTCCCTATCTTTTTTTTTCTGGATACTTTGTTAAATATTCCTGTTCTTTCTTCAGTTTAACATTTTATCAGTTTTTTTTCACTTAACAATTTTGACAGTTTATCATACAATTTTAAGACATCCCTCTTCTCTTAGTAATATATTGGCTTTTCAATTTTTGGTGTATTTCTGGAATAATTGGAAATTTTATCTTTAAAATTTTAGTTATCACTGTACGGATCTTTCCCCAAAATTTTTTTGACTTCATTCATATGCCGCCACATGTGACAGAAGGTCATTATTTTTGTTTTCTGAAGATTCCACTGTAATCTTACTTTTGTGCTGCCTTTCTTGATATTTACCTATACTGATTTAAAGTCTTTACTCTTGTTTAATACCAATATGATATTCTTTGGATAAATTAAGGTGTTGGTGTCCTTTCAACCATTTCTACACCTCCTTCCTCCCAGTCTAATCCCAGTTTCTATTAAATATATTCTGCATTATTTTAACTTGCAGATGAAAACAATGCAGCCTTGCCTGATCCATAAACTAACTAGAAACCACTCTGATTCTGTCTTTTTGGTCCTGAAGGTAGCCTCTTCTCTAGAATGTATGTTGCATATCAGGACAATCAAATGAAATGAAGAGTTACTGCTGTGACTTCCAGCCAAGATGTCGGCGCAGCCGGAAGCCTGAACTTCTGGCTCAGGACCGCCACTGTGAATCCACAGGGACAACATCCCCTGGGGACCCTCGGGGGCCACCTAAATACCCCCCTTGGCAGGTAAGGGGGAGCAGAGCAGCTCACGCATCCCTAAACATCCCGGTGCAGGTAGAGAAGTGGAGGAGGAACTGGAGCAGAAAGGATGGAGGACAGAGCTGAATGCCGCAGACTTGCAGCCAGATTCATCTGACAAGTGCCAGCGTGAACCTCTTATAGAAGAAGAAACCCAGTTGAAAAAGTAAGCTGAAGATAAGAAAGTTTTTAAAATTGATGTGTCATTTGTTACCTTGCTGGTGTGGTCTGATGCTTGTGGAGTGTGGAGTCCCATGGAGTGTGACAATGGAGAAGATCTGAGAAAACAATGGTGGATGCGGTTTGGATTTGGTGAGCGAGTAGTGACTTTTCCCTCCCCTGGAAGAGATCGGACGAGCTTCCCCTTTCTTTCTTTTTGTGTGAGTTTCTATTGGATTTTTAAGGTGAATATTTGACTAGAATCTACATTTTTAGTACTTCTTCAATGGCATTTGTCTTTTCATAGTTTTTTCTTCTCTTTCTGGATGACTTTGAGAAGCGGGGAAGTGGGAGGTGTTTAAAAGACATAGATCTTAAGACGGAAAGGGGATGGAAATATGGCAGATATGGTGTTTTCTTTTTGGGAGTACAGAATGATCTCTCCTTGCTTTTGGGCTGGGAAGAGCAATGTCTGGTGAATGATCATCCTTTTGTAATTTAGTTTGAAATGGTTTATGGATTTATTGTGGATTAGCCTCATCAAGAGAGGTGAAGAGACAAAGCGATTAGGGAAAAAACTTTAAAACAGTTTTCAAATAGAAGCCCATGTATAAAGGAACTGTAAACAGTACTGCGGTTTTCAAATGGCAGACTGTACATGACTGAGTTTCCTCTTATCTTGTTTAGTAAATGAACTTATAACTTTGGATTGAGCGAGGAAAATAATTGATTGACTGACCTCTGTTACTGGAAATGGATTAGCCTCAAGAAGAGAGGTGAAGTTTTTTAAGAGAAAATATTAAAAGGGAAGAGACTGAACTTTGAAAGAAGGTGGCTTGTGATATAAAGAAGTATAGAAAATTGATATAAACTGTTATAAATACAAATAGATATAAACTCTTAAGAATAATTTTAAACTTTTAAAGGATTAATCAAAATAAAATGTAATAAAATGTAAATGTAAATGTACTGAAATTATAATTAATTAATTCTTGGATATATTTCAAAAACGATATAACAGTAAATCTAGTTTTAAATTGTCTTTTGTTGCAAGTGATAAGAAATAACTGAAAACGATTGATAGAAATTTAACATTCTATACTGTAGATTTACATATGGTCGATTTTACATTGAAGTAGTATATTTTTAAAAAAAGATAAGTGGGCTGAGGCTAATTTGATTTAGAGATTTGACTTTTTAGATTTTGGGCTATGTTAAAAGGAGTAATAAGTTAAAATATGGCTACGGGTCAAAAGAAGACAAGACAGACACAAATCCAACCACAAGTTTTGGAACAAGAGAGGATCCACGGGCTCCAAGACAGTAGAAGTGAACAGGCTACTTGAAGAATTTCAAAAAATGAGAAATGATATGATGGAAGAATTAAAAGCAATAAGGACAGAGATAAGAACAATGAGAACATAAATAAAACAAAATTTGAAAAAGGAAGTAGAAAGAAAGGTACTGAAAGAATATGGCCTGGGAGAAAATTTTTGCAAATGGATTGATATGTTATATCAAGATCAATCAGTGAGGCTAATTATTAATGGAGATATCACAACAAGCTTTGTAATAAATAAGGGGGTACAGCAAGGGTGCCCATTATCACCACTACTATTTATAGCTGTTCTGGAAGTACTGTTGATATTAATAAATGAAGATCCACAGATAAAAGGTTTGAAAATAAAGAAAAAGGAAATGAAATTTAAAGCGTTTGCTGATGATGTAATCATATTTTTGGAGGACCCACAAGAATCAATCCAGGCACTGATGGAAACTTTACAAAGATATGGATCAATGGCAGGTTATAAGATAAACAGAGAAAAGACAATGATGACGACATTAAACATGACAAAGAAAGAGCAAGTTGATTTAGAGAGAATAACTGGATGTCAATTAACTAAGAAAACAAAATATTTAGGAATCATAGAATCATAGAAATGTAGAGTTGGAAGAGACCAAACAGGCCATCCAGTCCAACCCCCTGCCATGCAGGAGCATCCTCAAAGCACTCCCGACAGATGGCCATCCAGCCTCTGCTTAAAAACCTCCACGGAAGGAGACTCCACTACACTCCGAGGCAGTACATTCCACTGCCGGACAGCCCTGACTGTCAGGAAATTCTTCCTGAGGTTCAGGTGGAATCTCCTTTCCTGCAGCTTGAATCCATTGCTCCTTGTCCTGTTCTCTGGAGCAGCAGAAAACAAGTCCCCTCCTTCCTCTACGTGGCATCCCTTCAAATATTTAAACATGGCTATCATGTCCCCTCTTAACCTTCTCTTCTGCAGACTAAACATACCCAGCTCTCTAAGTCTATCCTCATAGGACATGGCTTCCAGGCCTCTCACCATTTTGGTCGCCTTCCTCTGGACTTGCTCCAGCTTGTCAATATCCTTCTTGAATTGGGGTGCCCAGAACTGGACACAGTATTCAAGATGAGGTCTAACCAGAGCATAGTAGAGTGGTACCAGTACCTCCCTCGATCTAGACACCATACTCCTATTGATGCAGCCGAGAATTGCATTGGCTTTCTTGGCTGCCGCATCACACTGCTGACTCATGTTCAGCTTGTGGTCTATGAAGACTCCTAGATCCCTTTCACATGTACTGCTATCCAGCCACGAGTCCCCCATCATATATTTCTGTATTCCATTTTTTCTACCCAAGTGTAGGACCTTACACTTCTCTCTGTTGAACTTCATTTTGTTCGCCTTGGCCCAGCTCTCCAATCTATCCAGGTCATTTTGAATTTTGATCCTGTCCTCTATTGTATTAGAAAACCCTCTCAATTGGGTGTCATCTGCAAATTTGATGAGTATGCCCTCTATTCCTGTATCCAAGTCATTGATAAAAATGATATATATATATATATATGTATTATAATGAAAAAGAATCAAGAATTATTTGACAATAATTATTTGAACGCATGGAAAGAGATCAAAAATGATGTGGAAAAATGGAAAACTTTAAACCTATCTTTCCTGGGAAGAATAAATGCTTTTAAAATGTCCTTACTACCTAAGCTCATGTTCCTTTTCCAGAATTTACCAATAATAGGAAGAGAGAAGACATTCAAAGAATTGGAAAAGGATTTACAAAAATTTATTTGGTAATGGAAAAAAAAAACAAGAATAAAATTTTAAATACTTCAAGAGGCAGAGGAGGATTTGATCTACCATCTTTGAAAATTTACTATTATGCATGCTGTTCAGATTGGATTAAAGACTGGATTCAATTAGAAAATACAACTTTAAAAGAATTGGAGGAAATAAATAATAGATTTGGGTGGCATGGATATCTATTCTATGATAGATCAACAATGAATAAAGAGTTTAATAATCATTGCATTCAGAAGACATTGTTGAAGGTCTGGTTAAAAATAAAGCAAAAATTTTACACAAAACTCCCAATATGGACTTCATCAAAATAAGCGTATAAAATTGCCCCAACAAAACAAGGAAATTTACGAACATGTCAAGAATTATTGAAATGGGAGGAGGATAAACCAAGAATGTGTACAGCAGAAGAACTGAAGGCTGAACATTATGACTAAAACTGGTTCCCATGGTGACAACTTAAAGAAAGATTTAGAATGGACCAAAATTATACAGATTTGAGAGAAAAGAGCATGAGCTAGATTTATTGACGAGGGGTGATCAAAAGAAGAGAATTACTAAATTTTATAAACTATTTTTTAAAGGAGAAATGGAACCAGAAGTAGTTAAAGATACAATGATCAGATGGGCACAGAATGTGGGATATTCAATTGAATTAGAAACCTGGGAGAGAGCATGGAAAAGTGATATAAAATTTACCCCAAATTTAAGAGAAAAGTTTTATAAAATGCTCCGTAGATGGTACATGACCCCAGAAAGAGTACAAAGAATAACTAAAACTGGGAATGTGAAGTGTTGGAAATGTGATGAAAAGATGGGGTCTTTCTATCATATGTGGTTGTAAGAGAACGAAAAAGTTTTGGAAAGTAATACATGATGAAATTCAAAGGATTTGTAATTTGAATTTTGAAATGAAACCAGAGTTTTATCTGCTAAATACGTTGAGGCAACAAAGGGACATAAGAAGCCACCAGAATATATTGTTATATTTAATAACTGCTGCAACGTTGTTATATGTGCAATATTGGAAAGAAAAGAAATATATTGATTTAGAAGAGCGGTAGTTAAAAGTTTTGGATATGGTAGAAATAGAAAAATTAGCATGCTCTTTGAAGAATAAACCTATCCAAAACTTTGAAAGGGAATAGAAAAGAGTTCTGGACTGGATAAAGATATAAATGCATAAAGAAATGAAAGAAAGAAAAATGTTACTGTCCTTTCCTCTGTAAAATGGAAACATAATTGTTGTTATTTTGTGTTAATAGAAACAAAGCAGATTCAACTGGAGAATTTAAGCATGGAAGTGAGATAAATCCAATACTATGGTGTATATTCACTCAGGGTTTTTTTTTTTTAATAAGGAAACTTTTAATAAAAATATTTTTTTTAAAAAAAAGAGTTACTGCTAGAATAGAAATAGACATTTGTTCACACCTAAAAATAATCAGCTAGAGATACTAGCATTTCTAACCATACAATATGATACCGACGCACGAAGAACTTTTCTGTGGGTTTTAGAAGGCATACTCGCCTTCTATTTTTGGTGGTGCATTCATTTTATTGTGTTGATTTTTCTTTATTATTATGATTTTCATTATTTTAACATTCCAGCTTTTTGATGCTCTGTGCCCCATTCCTGACTTCTTCCCTCAGAGGCTGAAATCAAGTTCCCCTCTAAATGGCCCCTTTTCCCAGCCCAGTTTCTACCTGAGGGATTTTATAGATGCTCAATAGCCAAGAAATATGGAGGGCAATGTGATACTCAGAATGTTCAAGAACAGCCACCAGCTGATTCTGTTTTCCACAGCTGTAGTTCGGAGGACTGTTGGCTCCACCTGAAAGCAGGTCTAGCATGGCATCTGAAGTGAGTCTTGCATTGCTGAAGTTTTCATAGATGGTATAGCCCAAGGTGACATTGGGCAAGAGCCTGGGATTCCGGTTGATCTCCTGAATGGCAAACATGAAGGACAAGATGTGCCAGTACTTTGAAGTGGAGACACTGCAAAAATGTATCAAGTTTGAAATAGGTAGTTCTACAGTTCCCCCGTGTTCAACAAAGACATCAGCCTACATCTGATGCTTATTCCAAACAGAGTAGACCCATTCAATCACATGGTGTTACCTAGGTGTTGAATCATTGCAGCCCTTGATTATAGAATCATAGAAATGTAGAGTTGGAAGAGACCCCAGGGGTCATCCAGTCCAACCCCCTGCCATGCAGGAACACCCTCAAAGCAATCCCGACAGATGGCCATCCAGCCTCTGCTTAGAAATCTCCAAGGAAGGAGACTCCACTACACTCCGAGGCAGCAGATTCCACTGCCGGACAGCCCTGACTGTCAGGAAGTTCTTCCTGAGGTTCAGGTGGAATCTCCTTTCCTGCAGCTTGAATCCATTGCTCCTTGTCCTGGTCTCTGGAGCAGCAGAAAACAAGCCCTCTCCTTCCTCTACGTGGCATCCCTTCAAATATTTAAACATGGCTATCATGTCCCCTCTTAACCTCCTCTTCTGCAGACTAAACATACAGCTCTCTAAGTCTATCCTCATAGGGCATGGCTTCCAGGCCTCTCACCATTTTGGTCGCCCTCCTCTGGACTTGCTCCAGCTTGTCAATATCCTTCTTGAATTGGGGTGCCCAGAACTGGACACAGTATTCAAGATGAGGTCTAACCAATTGAACAGGTCCACACAAGTACAAAGAGGATTTTAACCATCACATTCTTTTCTTATATGTTAAGATACAGATTTATTACTGGCATTTATTATTTTTCTTAGGCCAACCCAAAGAACCTCCTAATGGGTACAAAGTACAGAACAGATGAAGACAAAATGTTGCAACAAGCAGTTTACTGGGGCAGCCAGCATAGAAGCGATCAACAGGAGAGAGGAGAGGTTTGCAGTCATAGAAATGCAGATCTATCGTATGTCATGGAACTGTTGATTGTTTTACCTTTCCAGGTGGAGCACCTCCTTAGAAAGCTGGAGCCAAGAAGGCAAAGGATTTGATCCTCCATTTCCAACAGTGGCCAAGATCCTCCATCAGGCAGTAGGCTTGGTGTCATAGCTATTTTCTATCTCCTGATCTGACCCCCTGCAACCCACCTGAAAATCCAAGCATCTGGATCAAGGATATGAGTTCTGTGGCACTGGCAAGTGGAAAGCCGAAGGATGACACACCAGCCCTCTCCTGCCAGTTTACCACAGCATAAGCAACACAAGAAAGGACCTCTGCAGGGTCCTCTCACATCTCATTGACACATGGCAGCTCACTGGCAACAGGAGCTAAACGCACCCTCCATCAGTGTTCTCCTCACCAGCACTGAAGAACTCAGTTCTTTGGTTCCACTGCCTGGATTCTAAGGTGGGTTTCAGGAGCATTTACATTTATGGAAATGGTACCATAATTGTAAACATGATTAGGGAACAGTTCCAAAGTCTAACTAATAAGAAGACGCCAGTCCTTTTTTAAAAGATCTTTGTTGGAATGTTGTTTGTTAGTCCCAACTAGAGCAGACCCACTGAATCAACACATAAGTAAATCCTATTATTTAGTGTGATTTATTCAGAGGCAGTTTGCCATTGTTTTTTTCTGAGGCTGAGATAGTGTTTTTATACAAATCCATATAAGAGATCAATCTTGGTTAGTTTAAAAATAGCAAGTGTATATACACTTAACATGTTATTGCTAGGTTTTTTGTATATATCTAATGAGTTAGTTTATAAGACTTA
Source organism: Ctenosaura bakeri (assembly GCA_948474755.1). Lineage (NCBI taxonomy): Eukaryota > Metazoa > Chordata > Lepidosauria > Squamata > Iguanidae > Ctenosaura > Ctenosaura bakeri. The sequence continues at coordinate 39,539 of CAOLHI010003501.1, read as the reverse complement.
CAATTATGTTATTTATACTACTTGTTTTCTGATTGTTCAAAAAAATAATAAAATAATTTTTAAAATGCGTGAATGTCCATGTGAAACATACAGAATTAGATTCTCCCTGAGTTTTTCAAAAGCTTCACCTACAATTCTCCTGAAACATGCAGAAAGGGCAAAGGGCAAGGCAGAGGAAGCTCTTCAAGAAGAGTGACCAAAGGGTCTCCTGAACCTGGGAAGTATCTTATATTCAGGCAAGAGATTTGGGTCAGGGAGTGTGATTTCTACTTACTGATGAAATCTTGTGATGGGAGGCTGGGAAAAGGCATATGGTTCCTGAAGAAAAGCATATCTTGAAGAGATGACTCCCCCGATGAGGACATTTCCCGGCCTGTAATATTTCTGGGGCTGATCTTGAGCCTCTGACAGTTCCAGAGAGCATTGAGCTTTCTGCAGCTCACAAGTAGGAAGTGGCAGCCTCCACAGGAGCAAGAGAAAGAATAGTGGAGTCATGGTGTGTCTCCCTGTGAGCTACACCTTCCTGGTGCCTGCTCCTTTTACCTTCACAGACAGAAGGAAACCTTAAGAAAACCCTCTTGTAAGATTGATGTTGCATCGCTTATGCAAATACATATCCTGTCCAACTATAGCTTCAGAGATAGAGGGCTTCTGCTTCTCATACACACAGTCAGCCCACATTGCCCCAAATCTCAAACTCTCTAGCACAATAGATGTTTTATACCCCAAATATTTGTGGGTCTTTCAAGGAAATTACTACCGGTTGCTCTCGATTCTGGTGTTTACGTGTTGAGCTTCAAAAACCTCTTGAGCTTTGACAAGAAAAAGAATAAATCACTATGATTTTGACAATTAGGATGTGTGTAATGTCATCATCTCTCTGTGTGGCTCAAGGCTCAGGTGCAGAGAAAAAGAAAGAAAAAGTTTCCAAGGATTCACCTAAATGTTCCAAAGTATGACCCGGGTCATCAAGAGTAAGAAGGAGCTTAGCCGAGTTATCAGTGACCAAAGTCCATCCTAAGAGGTAGGGTGAGGCTAGTCTTTCAGAATTTATAAAATATGTACACAATATGACAGGGTTGCAGAACACAATGTGATGAAGGAGGGCTAGAGTGGCCCTTCTCTCCTTGTATCTACTACATATTTGGCCACTCCTTGTTTGGTTTCGTCTCATAGAATCATAGAACCACACATATCTGGATTCATCTAGGACAATACCCTGCCATACAGTAATACTCACCTAAAGCACTTCCAGGGGATGTCCATCTCACCAGTCTTTGAAGTCCTTCAAAGAAGGAGTGTCTACCACCCACTGAGGCTGTCTATTCCATTCTCTAAAAGCTCTTACACTCAAGAAGTTCTTTCTAATGCTTAGGCGGAATCCCATGCAATCATGTCCTAGTCCCTGGAGCAGCAGCAGACAAGCTTCAGGTTATTTAAAGATAGCTCTCATTTTACCTCTCAGACTTTTCTTTACCAAGGTAAATGAACCCATTTCCCTAAGCCATTCCTCATAGGGCTTGATTTCCAGAACTTGACCATCTTGGTCACCTTCCTATAGACATGCTCCTGTTTTTCAATATGTTGATATTTTTGAAATGGGCACAGTATTCCAGTTGAGCTCTGACTAAGTAAATTGAGTGGGACTATCCCCCCCCCTGGCCAAACATTACACTCATAGTGATGCATTCTAGAATACCCTTGGCTTTTTAACACCTGCATCACATATTTGTGGTTGCCCATTCCCCCATTCAAAATGTTTAGGAGTGGAAGCAAACAAATTGCAACTGTCCTGATTTGACAGGGGTAGTCCTGACCGCAGCTGTTTAGATTGGAGATCTGATGGCCATAAGCTGACAACCTGCTATCTTTAAAGAATTCTGAATTAACTCTGAAAGTCATAACAAGGAAGAACCCTTCTGGTTAAGATGAATGATTAAAAAAGTACCCTCTGTAGCTGCCTTCCTTCTGCATTCAAGGGCAGAGAAAGTCTTTTCACTCAATAAGATCAAAACAGTTGAATTTAAGATTTGGGGGTCAACATGTTTAATAAGTGACAACTAAGAAGTTAAGTGCACAGACTTGCTATATGCAATACACAGAATTATATATAACCTGCAAGAAAGCATTAGACTTTAACAAGGAAGCCAGGCATGAGAAAGTACAATTGTTATCAGTTGGCGTTTGCTTATTTATTGCTAGCTAGATTCCAGGGAAGCAAATTGTTACCTCTATAATTGCTGGATTAAGTGTAAAAATGAACGTTCTCTGAAACAGTTAGAGGATGTTCTACAATAGACTATGAAAGAAATTGGCAGAGAATTGAAGAGTATCACGGACCTCATGAGGCAAGGGTTTGAGGAATTGAGATTAGAGACAAGAGTAGATATCTTCATTCAAAGATAATTAGCGATATATCAACATTTATGGAAGAAGATGAAGACTACATTGAACACAGCATACCAACTATACTGTCGGGGGTTCTGGCCTGGCCGGCCCCTCCGGAGCTGCGGAGGCCGCCGCAGAGGCGGTTTCCGAGAGCGAGGACGACCCGGTCTCCTCGTGACTCACGGAGGAGGCCTCCGGCATCAGGAACAGCTACCCGGACGCCGTCGAGGCCACCGCCGCCACGGAGGAGGCCGTGGACCCTCCCGTCACCACGGATGGCCGTTCCGGGGCTGTTTCAACTGCCGCCACCGAGGACGAGGCCGGGGAGGCCTCTGTCACCGCGGGAGGCTGCCCGGACCTCGCCTGCCCTGCCGCTGCCGCGGAACTCACCGAGGAGGCCATCGCCGCTGCTGGGGACGCTGACAGAGCCATCGCCGCGGAAGGGAGTCGCCCGGATGACGCCGAAGCCGAAGCTGCCAGCACCGGGGGAGGTCAACCGGGTGTGCGCCCAGGGTGGGTGGGGCCCAGGCACCACTCTGGGCCACCGCCCACCCACGGGCCCCATCCGGAGGAACCCGTCGGCCTCCCTCCCACGTTCCTGCAGCGGCGGCAAGCCAAGGAGGCTGCCCACCGCTCCCGCCGGCTGCTGGAACATCGGCTGCAGGTTGAGGGCTCGTAGTTGGATGAGGACACACAGCTGTGAGCCCAGCTGAGGCCTCCCAGCTGCGCAGCAGCTCCGGGATTGGCCAGCGCCGGTGCCAGGCCCCTACTTAAGGTCCAGAGGGAGCCGAGTTCAGCACGGAGCAACAACCAACGGCTCTCTGTGCGTTGCCCGTCCGTGCTGCCGAGTTCCTGCTGTGTTCCTGCTGTGTGCCTGCCGCGTTCCTGCCGAGACCCTGCCCAGACACCCGGCCAGCCAGCTTAACTCCTCGTTGCCTGGGTGAGGAAACCCTCTCTTTTGTTCCTGTTTGCTGCCTGAAGCAAGGCTTGCTTTAGTATGTTGCTGGACTACTTAAGTTGGCTGCTAAACTGCTGGCTGAGGCTTCTGAGGCACCAGCCTCGTCCCGAGCTTGGCCCTAGCCTGCCCGGCCCTGCCCAGCCGCCGACATATACGTTGAGCTGATTCCACTAATGCAAGGAAGACAAAAGGAGCAAGAGATGTTATCATTCAATCTATAGCCAAGAAGATGAGAAATCATATCTTGAAGCTTCATTGGAAGGAAGGTCAGAAGATTCAAAACACCATGCTTGTTGTGATCACAGTATGAAACCTTAGGAAAAGGAGAAAAAATATAATTTTTTGGAGAAGGGAAAGAATATCCTTTTCACTTGGGATGAACTGGAATGAAGAAGAATGAAGGATACAGATAGAATTCAATTGATGAAGGAAAAGATTTTCTGAGAATATTTAAGAAAGATTTTGATGATTCTTGGAAGGAGGTAAAGAAATACTGTTTTGCTTCGAATGTGAAAGAAAACTATTACAAGATGTTCTTTCGGTGGTATTGTACACCCATGCAAATATCGAAAATGAGTAAGAATGGTAAAGATACATGTTGGAAATGTTCAGGTAAAGGAACTTTTAACCAACTTTGGTGGTCATGTATAAAAGCAAAAGCATTTTGGAAGATTATACATGAGTGTATTGAGAAGGTGTTATATACCAAGTTTCCTATGATTCCGGAGGTATATTTGTTGAATATAATTGATGAAAAATACTTTAAGAAAAGTTCAGAGAGAAAAATGTTAATATATATGGTGACAGCGACTAGATTGGTCTATACTCGATTTTGGAAATCTAAGGAAACACCCAAAATAGAAGATTGGTTATGGAAATAATTTGAGCTATGGGAAATGGACGAATTGACCTCTAGAATAAGGGATAGACCAAGAAAGCAGATAGAAGAGGAATGGAGTCTAGTGAAACCCCTCTGGGAAAACCATTGGGGAGAAAAGAGTTAAAAGAAGGACTATAAAATATGAGATTCGGGAGATGACAATGTAAATAAACAATATAATTATTTAATAGAGGCAGTGGTATGTAATAAGGTATATTAAGAAGAGTTGGCAATTTATAAATAAGGTAGATTGGTCCACAAATAATAGGAAGACAAATAAGGGAAGGAGGGTATGTAATTATAAGAAACTTGAAGTAATGATTTTATTTGGAAAGATTGTAAATGAGATAACATCAAGAAATGATGTGTGTTTTATTTATATTTGTTTGTTTTTTGTTTTCGTTGGAATAAAAAAAATAAAAAAAGAAAGATTTTGATAAAGGAATAGAACAAGAAGAAGCAGAAGAGGAGCTCAAGGAACTTGATGAAAAGGGAGCAATTGCATCAAGTGATCAAGATAAAGAAAAGGATGAGAATGAAGATTTAGCAACAAAAGTTGGACTTTTCACATTCTGAAGCATAACACCGGATCATCAATGTTTGATCTTGAATATAAATGGGGTGAACACCCCCCAGAAAAAAAAAGATTAAGAGATTTCATTACCTAAAGAAATCAGACATGGATATTATTTCTTTACAGGAGAATCACTTTCAGACAAAAGATAAAAAAAGTTTCAAGACAAAAAAAAGACTAGGTGAAGAACTTATTTCAGCTGCACACTCAAATTAAAATGGGGTAGTTTTATATGTGAGAACTAAGTCAAAGCTGATTTTCACAAATGAAGAAGGAAGATTTGTGGGGGGTAGAAATTAATACAAATGGGGATAAAATGTTGGTGATGGGTGTTTATAAATCGGTGTTGCAGAAATGAATTCTTAGATTGAATTTTTATTCAATGAAGACAAAAGAGAAACAAATAATACTACATATCACTGTGTAGTACTAAAAATACATAATGACCAATACAAATTTGAAAAACTACAAAACTACACCTAACAAAGTGGACTACAGATAACTTAAAAAATGGTTCCCACTGTTATTGCAAACAGCACATTTTGATCAGTCAGTTACACCTAATTATCCATTCTTAAATTTAAACTAAAAATTAATACTTGTTGCTAATCATATTTATCATGCTAAATAAATATCTGATAATTTAATAAGCCTAGAATTCTTTGCTCACTAGCTTACAACACAAACATATCGGTCAATCCTAACTTATTCTATATTGTATACAGCTCATTCCTGGCTTACTACTATATAACTACTTACTACTATATGCTATATTAGTTTAAACTCATACCAGTCATAAAAAAAGAACACAATATCACTCAAAATAGTAATAAAACTCCACATAGAAAAATAGATGATCTCTGTATTTGCTCCTCTGGGCCCTCAAATTGTTTCCAACTTATAGCAACCCTAAGGTGAACCTATCAAATGGTTTTCTTGTTATGATTTGTTCAGAGGGGTTTGCCATTACCTGCCACTCAGGCTGAGAAAGAGCAGCTTGCCTAAGATCGCTCAGTGGCTTTCCACAACCAAGCATGGAACCCTGGTCCCCAGCATCCTAGTTCGACCTTCAAACCACCACACCACGCTGGCTCTCAAATTCCTATATTCATGGAGCCCTCATAACATCTCCCCTAACCCCACAGCATCAAAGATTCATTCTCCTTTTCACCTTCCCATGCAAATGTTTAGGGGATTGCCGTCTCCAACAATACAAAGTAAGAAAGCACCCAAAACATCTTTTGTCTATAATCCATTGGTAGGGGTGCCACTGTCTATGTAACTTGTAATTCTTATTTTGTCACTTACATTGGATTCCAAGCTAGCACACATACAGGGGAAGGAAACCCTTTTTTGGGGTTTTGATTTTTAGAAAAAAGAAATTCATCATGAACTTCGTTTGGAAGGTGGTGGTCACACTAGCTGCTGTAGCTGGCTACAGGTGTTTTTCTTTGGCAAATGTGCACTTATCTGCTGTCAGATTCCAGATATGGGAGGAAGTATTTTCTTTTCTGTAATCTCAGCTATCAAGTTCATCAGGCTGGACTTCAGGGCTGAGCCTTATTGTTGAGTCTAGAGAATTGCAAAACATGTCACAGACCTGACCAGGGACCCACCCATAGGTGTAAGAGGACCACATTGGCAAAGGGAATCTTAATATTGTTTCTCTCCTCTTGGTTGTATTTCTGTTCCTGGAAATAAACATGAGAAATGAAGAGTTGTCTCACTGTGGTTTGTTTTCCTAATCTGAATCTCTACCCTGGGCCTCTACCTGGTTGGATAGCACTTTTTTTCCACAATCTCTATCTATATTAGGGTTCTCAAGTGTCCCGTATGGAGTTCCCTATTTGAGAGTCAAATAGTTAATTCCCAGGAAGTTTCCCTTATTACAAGGGACGTCCTCAATTTGAAGGTTGCATTATTTATCATTTCATATAGACTGAACAAGATGCAAAACAGTCTGGGTTTTCAGGTGTAGACCCTTGGACAGACCTGTACAAGAAACTCCACAGTGTGTCCAATTCTGGAATACTTCATCCAGTTCTGGGCACCTCAATTGAAGAAGGATATTGACAAGGTGGGACATGTCCAGAAGAGGGTAACCAAAATGGTAAAAATCCTGAAATCCATGCCCTATGAATAGCAACTTACGGAGCTGGGTATGTTTAACCTAGAAGAGAGAAAGTTAAGAGGTAATATGATAGCCATGTTCACATCTTTGAAAGGATGTCATATGGACAATGGGACAACCTTGTTTTTTTGCTGCTCCAGAGACTAGGCCACAGAGCAATGGATTCAAAGCTCAGGAAAAGAGATTCCATCTAAACCTTAGGAAGAACTTATTGACAGTAAGAGCTGATGGACAGTAGAATATGCTGTCTGCAAGTGTAGTGAAGTCTCCTTATTTGGATGTTTATAAAGAGGGGCTGGATGGCCATCTGTCAGAAATGTTCTGATTCTGTATTCCCCCATGACAGAATGGAGCTGAATTGGATGGGCTTTGTAGCTTCTCCCAAGTCTATGAATCTATGATTCTATATGTCAAAGAGGTACAGCTGCATTGTAGTAAGATAGCTCAAACCCAAATTTAGAAGTCCATAATGAATAATGGAGTCACAGGAAAGTCAAAGTTATATACTTCTTGCTTGGAGTCTTTTTTTGTTCTGAGTTATTGTTTGCTATTTTTGAGATCTGCTCCCTGGTTTCTTCTTGTTATAGAAGTGAATGATCAAATGAAAATCCCCATACTTGCTTCCTAAGCCAGACAGAGACCCAGTGAAAAAATTTCTGAGATGTTGCAGGTTGGGGCACTGGGAAATGAAAACTGCAGTGCTTTCCTGGTCATGGGGTGCATTGAGTCAAGCAGCTGTGGCAGGACCTCAGGGACTGTCTCCTGCTGCCTCTCTCAAAGTACCAAGCAACTAGAAAGGCCCTGCAGTCATCATTGCCAAGCACCCTGATCTATCTGACCTTGGAAACCCTTAGGGTGGGCCTCTGTCTGACTTAGGAGGTAGGTTTTTGGTGGGGAAGATAATAGTTGCGGATGTAGCTATGGTGCTGGAGTTCCATTCTCGTAGCTATGACTGTAAATGCAGGATCTCAGCCATGGTCTATAAAGAATAACCAATAACTTTGTTGGTAAGGCTGGAAAAAATGCTCCTTGACCTGAATCCTGAGAGACCTGCTACCTGTCAAAAAAAGACAAGGTTTGAGCAAGGTGACTTCACATTCCCACTCAGAAAGAGGAATATTATCAGGGCCGTTAACAACTGAGAGTGTTGACAGGTATTCACTTCATGATGCTTGAATATATGTACAAGATTGATTAAACCCTGGCTCTTAGGAAGGAGTTTTTTCAGTAACAGCTGAGCTAAGTTCACCTTTGTCCTCACTGATCCAACAATGACGAAGAACTTGAAGACAACTTTCCTGAACTCCTCCCCTCCTTCTCTGCACTGGAGCCTTGAGTCACACACATTGTTCATGATGTTGCAGAAGTGATTCTCCTTCCCTTTGTAATTATCAAAATCATCATGATTCAGTCTAGTTCCTGCTAAAGCTCAAGAGAGCATTTGAGACAAATCACCTAAAAGCAGGAATCAAGAGCAACAAGAGGTAATTTCTTGCAAAGAGACATAAGACTTTTGGTATATGAAACATCTCCTGGGCTATTGAGAGGGTGGGATTGTACTTATTGTTGCTATAGTAATTTTGTTCTTAAATCTATTCTTTTCAACTATATTTAACTTATTGTTAGTACTATATATGATCCTATTATTAATCATAAACCCTAACCTGAAATATGAACCCATTCCCAGAGCCAATTATATTCTGGCTTACTCTGCTTTCCAAAATTGTAAATCTTCTTGTGGAGGTGTGACATTTCCCTCTTTTGTTAAGGCCTTTTCCACAAATATTTTCCATATTGCTTCAAAGTCATTCCTTTTCATTATTCCTTTTTTAATGTTGATTCAACATGTTAACTTATCATTGATCGCAATTTTCCACACTTCTTTATACCAATCCTTTATTTGAAAATCTTCTTGAGTTTTCATTTTCTTGATATAATTAGCCTTGCTGCAGTTAATAAATTTATAGTTAATTCCTTCATTGTCTGGGTACAATTAACCTTATCAAACATAGATAATAATGCCATACTTGGACATATTTGTAAATCAATTCCTGTTATCTCTTTCATCTCTTTAAACACCATTTCCCAAAATTTCTGTACACCTTCACAATTCCACCACATATGAATATATATGCCAATCTCTTGGCAATCCCTCCAACATAACCTTGAATGATTCTTGTCTGTGTGGTTTAACCTTCCTGGTGTTAGGTACCATCTCCAAATCAATTGATAATAATTCTCTTTTATCCTTATGGATAAATTTTTAAAATTATTCTGATTCCAAATTTTCCTCCAGTCTTGCATATCTATTTTTTGTATTAATTCTTCCTCCCATATTTTTCTAAGATATTCATCTTCATCTTTTGACAGTGTTTTGTATATTTCTCTTGTAGAATCATAGAGTTGGAAGAGACCCCAGGCACCATCAAGTCCCACCGCCTGCTATGCAGGAACACCCGTCAAAGCATTCCCAACAGATAACCATCCAGCCTCTGCTTAAAAACCTCCAAAGAAGAAGACTCCACCACACTCCATGGAGGCAGCAGATTCCACTGCTGGACAGCTCTGATTGTCAGGAAGTTCTTCCTGAGGTTCAAATGGAATCTCCTTTCCTACAGCTTGAATCCATTGCTCCTTGTCCTATTCTCTGGAGCAGCCTCGACATGACATTCCTTCAAATATTTAAACATCGCTATCATGCCCCTCTTAACCTTCTCTTCTGTAGACTAAATATACTCAGCTCCCTAAGCCGTTCCTCATAGGGCATGGCTTCCAGACCCTTCACCATTTTGGTCACCCTCCTCTGGACACGTTCCAGCTTGTCAATATCCTTCTTGAATTGAGGTGCCCAGAACTGGATACAGTATTCCAAATGAGGCCTAACCAATGCAAAATAGAGTGGTACCATTACTTTCCTCAATCTAGACATCATACTCTTATTGATACAACCAAGAATCACAATGGCTTTCTTGGCTGCCACATCACACTGCTGACCCATGTTCAGTTTGTGATCTACCAAGACTCCTAGATCCCTTTCACACGTACTGCTATCCAGCCACGCATCCTCTATCCTATATTTCTGTATTCCATTTTTTCTGCCTAAGTGTAGGACTTTACATTTCTCTCTGTTGAAATTAATTTTGTTAGCTTTGGCTCAGCTCTCCAATCTGTCAAGGTCATTTTGAAATTTGATCCTGTCCTCTGGGATATTAGCAACCTCTCCCAATTTGGTGTCAGCTGCAAATTTGATGAGCATGCCCTCTATTCCTTCATCCAAGTCATTGATGAAAATATTGAACAGCACTGGGCCCAGGACAGAACCCTGTGGCACCCTGCTAGTCACTTCTCTCCAGCATGGAAAGCAGTTATTGGTGAGCACCCATTGGGTTCAGTCGGTCAACCAATCCACCTAACAGCAGCCCTGTCCAGCCCACATTTTACTAGCTTCACCACTAGCTTGTGGTACCCTTCAATATTTCATTTTCTTCCATATCATCTCTTTGCTTAATTATTTGTTCAAATCTAGTGTATTCTCTAAAATCTTTATTATTGCTTTTCCAATTCCTTGTCCACTGCTCCAGCTGGATATAATTAAGCCATAACATCTTAGTACCCTGCAATCCCTCCTTTATTCTATCTTTATTTGTCATTATGTTCATCCAATCTTTTAATTTATATATTCCCTGCTTTTTTAATTCTTTCTCTAATTCATCCCTCAAATGTACTGGGAATTTTTCCATCATCACTACTGGAATTAATGGTGAGGTGGCTGGCATTATTTTTTCCTTGCTTTTCTTCCAAATTTCTAACATAGTCTTTAAAATGGTGCTTTCAGTTTTTTTCTATTTCTCTCTTGACCAGATTCCAAAAAAAGAGATTTTCTTGTCTCCTCTCAATTTCTATTGTTTCCATCTCTAACCATTCTAAATCTCCTTTTCCTGAGACTCCATCTATAATATATGTCAATTGATTTGCATTATAATACCGTTTTAAGTTTGGGAGGCCCAATCCACCTTCTTTTTGGTATCTGTACCAATATTTCTTATTAATCCTTTTTTTCTTATCACCATTACCAAAATTGTTCAATAATAACTGCCAATTTTTCAATTCTATTTCTGATATTTTTATTGGTAACATCCTAAATAAAAAATTAACACTAGGTAATATTTTCATTTTTAGTAATGCAATTCTTCTAAACCATGATAACTTAATATTTTTATATTCCTCTAATTTCCATTTCACTTCTTGTCTTAATTTATTATATTTTTTCTAATCTTTATAAATTTTTTGTAATGTGTATTCCTAAATATTCAATTATTTCTTTTATTTTAATATCTATTTTTCTTTCCTTTTAAAAGTCTTGCTCTTCTGTCTTAGTATAGTTAAACAACATTAACTCTGATTTTGCCCAGTTTGTTTTTAACCCTATCATTTCCCCTAAATTGTTTCAAATGTACATTTACTCTGTCCATTTTCTTTATCGGATCTTGGAGCCGTGGCACTCGTGCTTCCTGCCCCAGCACAGCCTGGGAAAATCCCAGGCTGCACTGCGGAAAGTAGAGGCAGGGCTCTTGCGCGAGTGGGCCACAGCTGTGGAGCTGAAGGAAGCAGAACTTGAGAGCCTCTCGCTGGAGACTGTTTGCATGATCCCTGCACCCCAGCTTTGTGAAAAGGTGCATTGCAGAAAGGGCCTAAGATAGGAAAGTCACTGGGTACCATCTAGTCTAACTGCATTCTCAGGGAGATTGGGGAAGAAAGAGGAGGGCTTGGTGAGAAGAGGCAGAGACATTCTTAAGAGTACCAATTTATGTGACAGAGGGGTAGGGATAGGTAGAGCAAAGAAAAGAGGACACTTCAGGTCACTCAAGCTAGATAGCTCTTTTACTACCCACTGTGAGGCATTCTGGATTCTTCAGTGCTAAGCATTGTTGCACTTCTAACAAATAGTAGACAGCTGGAGAGGTCCCTTGGAGTTATGCTGCAACTGTTTGTCACATTCTACCACATGACAAGGAGAATACTGCAGGTGTTATTTCCCAGCATCCTGATCTTCAGCACCACAGAAATGCTTCAGTCACAATGATGCCAGGTTCTGAAGCTAGCTCTTGGGGGTCATATTCAGTTGTTCTCAACTGTAAACATGAATCCCCAGAAGTTACAAGTCCAACTACAACATTGTAACTGCTTTCTACGACAGCTTCCACATGTTAGTGTTTTGTACGTGTGTAATTTCCCTTCTGGAAGTGGCTGAATATTATTGTCAGGTGCAGAACATCTCATAGATGCCCATTTGGACTCATAGATGTCCATTTACAAAGATGTCCATAGATATGCCTGGGATGTACGTACACATTGAGTTGTGTATTCAGCCTTTGATAGTGTGTTGTGTTCAGCACTGTTCCCATCCCACACAATGATGGCAGAGCATCATCATCATCATCATCATTTATTTATTTATTTATATCCCGCCTCTCCACATGGATCGAGGCGGCAAACAACATGAAATACATTATACATTACAAATAGCATGTATTACAATGTGTTTTTAGTTAATTGACCCCAACAAGCTGGGAGATTTACTCTATGCAACCCAGATGTAGAATCAGGGTCATCACATAATTTTTTGGAGACGTTTCAGACACATTGGAGACTAAGTGTTGTTCTTGATTATCAGAAAATAAATGGCTGATAATCAATTGATTTTTTAAAACTCCAAAGGATTTTTGAAGGAACGGGACACAGTTGTGATTGTGACACTGTCACCAGAGATTGTCATGGATCCTCACATGGTTCAGAGAACTTCTGGGTGGGGAGAATGAATCAAGGCAGTGGGATTAAAGACCAGCAGCACTCTTCCTTGCCTATAGCAAATGGCTGATGTCTTTTCTCTACCATCCTTGGCCCTTTCCGCACCTTACCTCTTTCTGGCGTGGGAGTGCGGGGATCACACAAGCAGCCTGTTGCAAGAGGCTCTCGAGTTCCCACTCCTTTGACTCCTGTATCAGTGGTTCCCAATCTGGGGTAGGTGTACCACCAGGGGTATGAACAAGGAAATTAAGGGGTACAAAAAAATAGTGGCAAAAGTATAAAGTATAAGCCATTCTCAGAGAACATCACAATCTGATGTGGTTCTTGATTTCCTATGGCCTTGTCATTCCTATCCTGGAACCTTAAGTGATACAAGCAGGAATAATAGAGATAAAAAGAAAAGTGACACACAAGCCAAATGTCTGGCTGCCACTGGGTTACAAGCTTTTTAAAAACGAGTCTTTCTCATACACATATGCAGACACAGCCTCCTATTCATGGTACCACAACCCTAGTCCTGCCCACACCAGGTGAAGCATTGCATGCACACACTCTTCTTTCCCTCTTCCTTGTGTCCCTCTCTAGGAGGAGAGAGAATGCCCTGTGGAAACAGACAGTTCCACCAGAAGTATCTGAGGGCGGGATGCACAGCTCCAGTCATTTCTCCCTGTGCCTTCTTCCAAGAGGGAATGGGATCCTGAGACCATGAAGAACATCTAGGTGGGCTTCAGGGTACAATGGGATGGAAAGACCCAGGCAGGGTGGCTAGCCTGACACCTGGCCTTCCTTCAGTGGGAGCGGGGAAGTCTCCTCAGAGCTGACAGAGGCATTTTCTTCCCTCAAAGAAAGACCACTGCAGTCAGCAAAATAATGTAGCACTTGGGGATAAAGATGCAGCCCAGGAGCCTGCCACTGGAAGACAAAGAATTCAATGTCTTGCCATGCAAAAAATACTTATGTAAAGCACCTGCCAGGGGAAGGTCATCCAATCTCTTTTCAAAGACCCCTAAAGAAGGAGTGTCCACCACATACTGAGGCAGTCTGTCCAATTCTCCAACTTCTCTTACAGTCAGGAAGCTCTTCCTAATGTTTAAGCAGAATCCTATTAGATCATGTTCTAATTTCTGAAGCAGCAGAAAACAAGCCTGCTCCATCTTCTACATGGCATCTTTTCTGGTGTATAAAGATGGCTCTCATGTCATCTCTCACTCTTCTCTTCTTCATGGTAAATACACCAAGCTCCCTAAGTCATTTCTCATCAGGCTTTGTTTTCAGGCCTTTTAACATCTTGATTACCTTCTTCTATATATGTTCCAACTTCTCAACATCCTTTTTCAATGTTGGCACCAAGAACTGGTTATGGTACTCCAGATGAAGTCTAACCAAAACTAAATAGAGCAGTACTATCACTTTTCTCAGTCCGGATACTAGACTTGATGAATCCGAGAATGGAGAAAGAAAGAAAGAAAGAAAGAAAGAAAGAAAGAAAGAAAGAAAGAAAGAAAGAAAGAAAGAAAGAAGAGAAAAGTTTAGATTTGCTCTTAGCAGCTGCAATACTTTTGGGGATTCTTGCAGTGGGACAGTCTCCCAGTCCCACATTATTTTGTCTCCATGAGTTTGTTAGCTGGATATTAATGGGCTCATGATAATGCTTTCCAAAACTGCAAGCCACGTGCACTCCTGAAAACAACAGAAGGTAAAACTGCCCAGATGAAAAAATCTGGGTCCCTACTGTGAGCTTATTGTAGAACAACCCTACCTGACCAAGACATTAAGAGATTGTCAGGATTCCCACCAATGTCTTGTCCCATGAGAAAGCCATTATTGCTTTGTCCACATACCCTCCTTCAGGGCAGGCAACAGAGTATAATAACCCTAGCTCCACCCCTAATAAATTGTAGTACTTGGAAATAAAACGTGGTGCCCAGACCTCTGTTTGTTCTTGCTACCCTCAGATGGCTGTCTCTACACAGACTCTACCTTATGCATTCATTAGTGTTCACAAATGTCAGTCTTCTTTTTTACCCATAGTTTTTTTGCACAGAAAAGCTACACATCTGCAGAATCATTTGCACACTTGAGGAAAACCGTGTAGAAGTCTTCTTCTTCTGCCTTACTCTCTCTCTCATGGAGTTTCTCCACCAAGAAACAATTCAACAGAAATGTTGTTCCTCTTGCTCCTAGCTGAGGGCCAAGTGTGCTCTTTGCAGCATTTTTTCTTCCTTCCCTTTCTTGCTCAGAATCACCTTTTAAAAACAGATGGGGGGGCCAAACATGACCTCATGGCATGTGTGGGGTCCCATTTTCTCCCCAGGCTACCTTCTGTGGTGCTGCACAGGCCACCAAAAGGGCCTCAGAAATGGAGGTGGATGGAAGGCCTCATCTGATTGGGGGGGGGGTCAATGACTTTTTTCTATTGCTAAAAAGTGCAGGCAGGCCCTATGATCTGCTTAATTTCCACCCTGGTTGCTTCTATGAGAAGAAATTAGCCCTCCCTTCTTGTGGAAGCAGAGTCAGAAAGAGATTGGTGTGATGAGTCTGGAGGGGTCAAGGGCTCAGCACCCCGATTTTTCTCATCCCTGCTCAATCTGAGGATTAGGATGACTGTAAGGGGAACTGGAAGCTGAGTCATTATTTTATATCAACTAACCAACTGGGAAAGGACCCCTGTATGCCCTGGAAGACAAAATGTAACACGGGGCTTGTAGTATTAGTGAGAAAAATAGGGTTAGTGCTTTAACATGGGGTTTATGGTATCTCCATGGGGTTTGTAGTGTTTCTTCACTAGCACCCCAGCTGACTGCAACTTCCCTCAGTTAAACGATGGGGGCCAAAGGACCACCAGCAGTTGGTTCTCATGGTGTCACTACTGGGGAGCTCTGAGGAGTTTCCAGTCCACAATGTCCAGACTGGAATGATTTGGGAATCTGCCTTATCAGAGATGCCAGATAATATCATTCTTCATGTAGGCTGAAAAAGTTAAGATGTAGCATTTCACATATGATGACAATAACAACTAATCATCTTTGTACGCCTGCAGACAAATATGGTATAAAATGTCCTCCTTTTCCAATTAACAGTGTTCAGGCAGGCTGATGGTTCCATGTAGGATATCTGGCTGTCTGATTCTCTTTATTTTGTGGAATAATTGTAGGCACTGTAAGTTTTCCGAAATAAAGAATCCCCTCCACCCCCCGTAAGCAAACCTGCTTGGCATCTCCAGACTGTGGAGGCCTGCCACCAGGGGCAACAACCAGCAAGAAGCTATGGTTCACTTCAATTAATTGTGACTTAATTAATTAATTAATTAATTAATTAATTGAAAAATTAATCTTTCTCCCCATAATGAGAAGATATTTTTAAAAAAAAGGAAACAAAAATTCCCAGAAGAAGGGAGTGTCTCTCAGAAAAACTGAAGTAGTCTAAAATGTAGTAAAGAGAAGAAAAGAGGAGGAAAAGGCAGATTTTCAAAGGCAGGTTGTGATGTGTGTATATGTAGCTGGGAGCAGCTTCAAAAATTGAGAAAGGAAGATCTTCAGAGCCAAGAACTTCTTCTATCTTCAAAGAGAAGGCAGAAAAAGCAATCTGTGATGGTAAAAAAATTGAAGCAAACTAAAAGTCAGACTAAAGGGAGAGGAAAAAGGAGAACAAAAAATGAGCTCTTCAAATTTTTTGCCCTCTGACCGTTTTTCCTTTTTCATGGTTCAGAATTTGGAACTTGATTCTGGATTAAAGAATAGCATCAGGGGACAAGAGCCCACAGAAAGCAGTTGTTTTCTGGGTTCATAAAAACATAAGGCTAGTGGTACAGAACACTCCCTGCTTGGAGGATGATGAGCCCTACAGCGTTACAAAGAGCTACTTTTGTGAACCAATTCCATGACTCTTTTGAAAGTTCTCCGTCCCGAATATGACAATATTCACATATCCCCCCCCCAAAAAAAAGGCACCTGAGTAACACGAGACACAAATGTGACCTTAGACCATCATGTTTGATAGCTTGGCAGGAAAAAATACAATAGTATATCATTCTGTCCTACAAATAAAGAAGATTCCAAAATATTTCTGTTTTGTACATTGAATTCTCTTCTTTACTGCTAGAAGGAATTAACTTCATAGAAATGGTTTCTCTTCCCCCCTTTTTTAAAAAACAACAACAACATCTCTTTTAGTATATACTGTCCTTAGCAGTACGTCTGAATCTTGTTAGGACCACCAAGCACAACTGGAGTTGAATTCTTGCCATCTTCAATAAAAAAAAAACTCAAAAACTGTCTCCAGGTTTTGCCATTACATTTTCTTTTGTGTTCAGATCTGGCCTCAGTAATATAACGTAGCATTTGGGAATAAAGATCAGACCCAGAAGCCCAGCACTGGAGGCCAACATAGAAAAGATCTGCACGGCTACCATGTACTTCCCCTTTGTACTCAGATAGGTGGGTACAAAGGAGATCCAGACACTGCAGAAGACCAACATGCTGAAGGTGATCCATTTGGCTTCGTTGAAGGCCCCAGGCAGCTTCCTGGCCAGGAAAGCCACTATGAAGCAGATGACAGCCAGGAAGCCCATGTAACCAAGGGCAGTGTAGAACATAGCAAGAGACCCTTCATTGCATTTCAGTAGGATCTCTCCAGTTTGGGAGTGCATATCAGAGTCAGGGAATGGAGGAGAAATACACAGCCATGTACAGCAGATGACCAATTCAACAGAGGAACAAGAAACCACAATAGAATTTGCCAAATTCTTCCCCAGACATCTTCTCACTCTGTTCCCTGGGTTTGAGGCCAGGAAGGCCAGCACCACAGTAATGGTTTTGGCCAACGCGGAAGAGATAGCAACGCAGAAGATGATGCTAAAACCAGTTTGTTGGAGAAAACAAGTTGCTTTCCTTGGCTGGCCAATGAAGAGAAAGCAGGACAGGAAAGAAAAGAGGAGTGAGATGAGCAAAAGGTAAGAGAGATGCCAGTTGTTGGCTTTGACTATCGGAGTGTGTAAGTATTTTTTGAAAATCCCTAAAACAAACAGGGTGCCGACAGATAAGACTGTTGCAAAGAAAGCCAGAACAATGCCCAAAGGTTCTTCATAAGACAGGAAAATTATGACCTTGAGGAGACATTGGTCTCGCTTTGTGTTTGGATGCTGATTTTCTGGACATTTGGTGCAATGCTCTGTATCTAAAAAAGAAGAATGGTTTGAGATCAAATAAATCTAAGAAATCAGTCAAATATAACACATCACTCTCTACTCTATTAAATTCGACAAAGTGATGAGAAATTACAGGGTATTTTCAAAGGCAAGAATTTCTTTTTCTATTTCCTTCATAAACTTTTTTTTCCCCCGCAGGGGTCTCCTACCTTCCTGAGTGGAAATGGTTCCTGCTGGACATGGGTCACAAGCATAGCAGCAAGGGGGCTTTCCTTCCTGGATTTTTTTGACATATCCAGGGGGACACCTCTTGGTGCACCTGGACTCAGGCACAGTCTAGCAAGAAAAGGAAGGAGCATCAAGGAGAAAGCATTAGGTGTAATTCCATCTGTTCAAAGTACTAATATAATACGGAAAGGATCAATGTTAACTCAAATTCTTTTTTAATTTTTTTATTATTATTATCAATATAGGAACCTTCCATTTGCATGCTCAATTTATCCTTGCTGAGGTAAATGAATATAACATTAATTTTGAATATCTC
This sequence comes from Ctenosaura bakeri, assembly GCA_948474755.1. Lineage (NCBI taxonomy): Eukaryota > Metazoa > Chordata > Lepidosauria > Squamata > Iguanidae > Ctenosaura > Ctenosaura bakeri. Next base: position 21,110 of record CAOLHI010003501.1, on the reverse strand, counting down.
TTTAATAAAGAATGATTGCCAATCAGGCTCAGCAAATATTATTCCAGTTTCATTTCAAATTGTATTGCTAAAATCTGTCAAATTGATTTGTGAATCTGGGCCCAATATTCTTTACTTGTCGGGCATAGCCACCGCATGTGAAAAAAGGTACCTCTGTTTTCTTTGCATTTCCAACTATTATTATCTTTTAGGTGATAAATGTGTGACAATTTATCTGGAGATATGTACCATTGGTATAGCATTTTATAATAGCTTTCTTTCAGACTCATATTCAGACTAAATTGTAAGTTCTTCGTTCAAGTTCTTTGCAAGCCATCATGCAATCGGGTGATCTACGTTCTGGACCCAGTTGATAGCTGATTCTTTGATTATTTCTTTTAACATCTCTCTCTCTCCAACAAAATCTGATACAATTTTGACATTGTTTTTGGTTGATTTTCCATAAAGATTTGATCTAATTGGTTTTGTTCTTTTGTAATGCTATACAGTTTCAAATCCATTTTAAATCTCTCTTGTGTTTGATGATATGGAAACCATCGAGTTTGTATTTCTTGAATTTTCAGTTCTCCTCTTGTTTTTAGCATTGGGTCTTCTTCTTCCATTTGATCAAATCTTTGAATCTTCTGTTGGCACAATCTGATATTAGTCCCCCAGGGATCTGTTCTCTTGTTGAACAGGACACAGCAGACTGACTTCCTGCCACCACCATGAATGATATCGGGTGAAACAGTTTGAAGCACAATCCTTGTCATGATTTCTTCAGGTACCAGAGCTCATTCACAGGAGGACAGTCTGCTGCATCTTCATTGGCAGTAGAACAGACCCCTGTTCCTCATAGTAAGTCAGGATTGAGGGACTTTTACAATTCCTATGAATTCCCTACATTATTGAACACATGGTTAGGAAATAGTCACAAATACATGACTCTTGGTTATACATGCATAAGCACAATCATGTATTCCTGCCCTAAATGATAAGTCCAAGTCCAATAAAAGCAAAAGGAAAAAAAAAACACACACAAGTCAATCAAAATGACAAACAAGTGGCTATATTCTGAAGCACCTAAAAGAAATTTTGGAAAGAACGGTACACCCCGTCTCTAGTCTGTACTCCTGCAATTTAGAGTAATCAGGAAATTTAGTGTTATCACACTGTTACAACACCATGCTACCACCATGATTGGCATGGTTTAATTGGCAAATATTATATAATTGGTGCTATATTAATTGATGTTGATACAAATGATATCTGAGGTGACAGAAAAGTCATTCTGGAAGAAGGAAATTACTGATGGTAAATGTGACATACATAGCAAGGCAGGTCAGCTGCACTCACATTTTAAGCAAAAACCCAGTCATTTTCAGGATAATAGTATGGCCTTAAAACACCAAGCTGAACTCTCAGAATTGAAAGAAGAAATTTCCACCAAATTTTGATTGTTTCAAACCCGGTCCCTGAACACCTGGATGTTGCCCTATTGTTTCCCCACCTCTCCACAATACTTGGCTATTGAGACTGCCATTACCTTTTGTCACCTAAACGCTAAGACCATTAGCTCCAGCCAGGCCTCATTGTTTGTACTGCAATTCCATTGTCCACTTGACTGGGAGAGTTATTCACATTCATACCCGCAGGATATTTCTTGGGTATAAATACTGCTGATTTCAAGCTATCCAGCACAGTCTCTCAGCATTTTATATGCCACTTGTCTGTCTGATTCCCAAACAAGAACTGATATTGAGTACTTACCTAAGCCACATTGCTACTTCTCTTTGCTACTCTTCAGACTGGTAATATCACTCAAATCACTAAATGTCCTCTATCCCACTTTCTTCCTTTCCTTCAGTTAGTCCTTGTGTGAGTGTGTGAATGTTTGAGCTTTAGCGTGCATGTATGAATCTTGTTAATAAACACATTTTTAGTCTACATTTTTACTCTCCAGCTAGTTCTTTCCTGTTTGAGCCCGTAAGCATTGGTAGAAAAGATCTCATTAAGCTATCACCATCCCACAGGCCTCTTACTTTTGAGCTAATTGTTCTCCACTTTTGAATGGAGGTACTGGCATTGCTGGTGGGTCCTTGTGGCACCCACATTCTGGAGAAAAAACAGTACACACAACTCCAAGGGGCAGGGGAAACATTTCAGATCTGTACTCCTTCCACATTCTCAGCTCTCCAAAACCTTATTGAGATACACTCTCTTCCTCGCCCCTCCTCCTAATTGGCCTTCAATCGATATCTGATTGTCCTAATTCTATGTCAACCTGGTCATATCTTATTTCTCTCCACTCTACCTCATTGTTTAACAGACAAGCATTTATGTTATATTGTTTCTCTCACATGCCCCTTCACAGTGTTCTGATGGCTGTGATTGGCTTGCTGTAAGCCAGCTGTCCCAGTCTCTCACCTCCAAATGAGTGATTGTTTCTGTTATTGGTAGCTGGAAGATAGACAGTTCTTTGAACAATCTTCAGCAGAAGAGAGTTGTACCACAGTAGCAACTGCTTGGTTGATTTACCCTACATAATCACAGCACAGGATCTTGGCTAACAACTGACACAAGGCTTTTCTCCAGTGAAAGCTAGTAGCTTTCACCACGTCAGTTGGGGTGGTGAGAACATTCCAAATTCCAATCACAATTTTGATGGGTTTAGCCCAGGTGCCAGATCATAACCCCAAATGCACTCAGCACATTTGATAGCTTCTTTACACATGAGACCAAAATACAAAATAAGATCACAGTCCAAGCTCAAAGAATCACTACTCCCCCACACTATATTTCTCTTACCCATTTAAACTGCAAGGGCCACACAATGGCATCCGAGTGAATGGTGAACTTCATGTCAGAGCCTGGCCCAGCTTCTATACTCCCAACGGTCACTCGGGCAGTTGTCTGATTTGGAAACAGGACCCAGTTCACAATATCAAAGCCAGATCCTGCCAGATCCTTGTTGTTATGCCCGCCTTGCCCATTCACAGAAGTATTAGAAAGCTGACCACACCTTAAGAAAGAATGAAGCTAGGATGATAGAGAAAAGAAACCAGGCATTTGCAAAAGCAAAGGAGACTGCTGCTTGGTCCTTAATTCCATTGCACTGATTCATTCCCCTCATCCAGCAGTTCTCTGAATCATGCAGACACCATGCACACCCAAACCTTCCTGAGTCCTGCCTACCTATGGAAGTATTAGACAGCTAGACATTTTTGAACAAACCATGAAGATGGAGGATAAAGAAAAGATACAGGTATTTTTCTAATGCAGTTGACTGTCCTGCTGGAACTTAATCTCATTGATCTAATTCCTCCACAGAAATACTCTGAATTGTGTGAGCACTCATGACAGTCTCGTGTGACAGTGTTACACTCCCTACAATGTTCTGTCCTTTAAAAAAAAAAAGGAAATAAAATTCTTAAAAATCCACTGATTATCAATCATTTCTCTTTTTACAATCAAGAATTTCCTTTGCTCTCTTACATGTTTTACATTTCTTCAGGAAATACTTAGCATCACTGCTGAGATCCTAAATGAGAGCTTCCAGAGGTGCACCAAAGGGCTTGGTGGGCCAAATGTGGCCCATAGTCCACACTTTGTCCACTCCTGCTTTAACTATTAGCCTTTGAGAAGAACCTTTGCCTTGTTATAGGCTGTTTTCTTGTTTCTGCAGGAATGTGGCTGCTCCTTCTATCAACACATATCCTGGAAGATCCAGGCCTCTTGTAAGTTCCTTTTCACTTCATCCATGCTATTTCTTTTACCCCTATATGCTCTCATCCATCTAACCACTTCTCTTTAAATAGTTTTTTATATTTCAGTTGTTAAAGTTTATAAGTTATTTCTCATAGGTTTGTAATAGTTGAAACTGAACATTTGAATTGTACGGAAGTGCAAGCTGGACTGGATCTAAGTTTAGACATCCAAGGTTTGGTCCTCCTTGATATCTTTTTGACAATAGGTGGAGGTCCTTTTACCTTCTGGTTTTAGAAAAAAGTCCCACTGAAGAACAAAAAAAAAAGTTCTCTCTGCGTCCTCATGAGCATTTGGAGACAAAAACTTCCCTATTTTGACATTTGAGGAGCACTGAGAGGCTGCCTTTCTGCTCACAAGCCAAAGTTTTGTCACCTCTGATATGACTGAAAAAGCAAAGCTGCTGCTACACATTGAGAGAAGCAGAAAATGCTCCTCAGCCTGGGTAAAAAAACTGTCATGTAAAGGATCTCGCTCAATCTGGAGAACCTACAGAATAGAACACAGAAGAAAGGAATGCCCTGAGAAAACTGGATCTCTCCTAGATAACAAAAGACAAGTGCAAGAAGGGTGGATCTTTTGATACACCTAGAGCAAGCATCTCTACAAGCAACCACTCAAACTGAATTTGCTTCAGGAAGGAGGCAAACTTCATATTTAAATTTGGCACTACATTCCAGAGTTGCAATTTGCTGCTCCAAGGAATACCTGCCATGGCTGCAGACTTTGATGATCCAAACTGTCTTCCTGGTTGCCCTTGGATGAAAGGGCAGCATTTAAGGCAAGTGCCACAGCACGGATACTTTTATAGCTACTGTAACTGTCTTGTAAGAAGGTTCTCTCAATCTCCTCTTCAGGAAACATCTGCAGTGTCTCTTTCTCTCTGAATCTCATCCAGCCTTTCGCAAAGAACTCATGCTTCAGATAGAAACAATCAAAAGCTTTCTTCCAAAGCTGATCAGTAACATAGTAACTTTGAACTTGGGAATCTGTAACAGAAGAATCTGGAGAAATGGAGGTGTGTTTCGTCCTTTTGGGATTCTTCATAACAAAAGACAAGGATCCATGGAAGAGAAGGAAGATTTTATGTTCCAACAGTAAGTTCATGTTGATGTCATGATAAGCAGTTATGATCCAGACTTTTGTCCCAACACCATGTGTGATGTCAACCAGACTCAATACATATTGAGATTCCTTATAGGAAACAAACACATTGACCTCCTTCCACATGACCAGGAGATCTTTCAGGAATGACTGGTCTAAGGCAAACTGTCCTGATATTCTTTTTGAGAAGGCAACACAAATCCCATTGTTGATCATCAGAGGCATTAAGATACTCACAAACCTTTCTCCGTTGTCATCATCTGGAGCCAAGAGTCCAATCCACGTCCATCCAAACCTCAGGAGCAATTGAACAATCCCCTGGTACTGCATTTCTTCTGCGGGGACCATCCGATAGATAAAAGGGAACTGAATTTTATCACTGAGGTCTTGGGCAGCAAAGCCATAGTTGACCTACTGAGGAAAGGGTGATTAGTCAGTGTGGTGTCCAGCATAAAAATGATGTATCTCTTAACTTGAAATGTTTAATATCTAGTGTACTAACTGTACTAACGTTCAATGGAGGAATTCAATGCAAAGTTCTGAAAGAAGTGGAGGACGGAGATCTATGTGTGTTCAGTGAATGAATGAGAAGACCTCGTCTGGCCAGGAATCTCAGCTGAAAAAACTTCTGATTACAAGGAAATTTCTTTGGCATAAAAGCTTCATTTATTTACATATGCACATTTCTGAAAGGCAAAATTCTGGGGTTTTTTAAAAGGAAAGACTGCTTTTATAGAGAAAAAAAAACCCTAGAAATTTTCAGAAAAAAAATGGGGAAAATTGCCAAAATAGCAACCTTTACAGATTGTAAATCACATTTCTACTTTAGGACAATCAAATGCATTATATGTCATAGACTCATAGAGCTGGAAGGGGCTCCACAGGAAATCAAGTCCAACCCCTACCCACAATGCAGGAAATCCAGCTATAGCCTTGTTGCCCTGATCTCTGGGGGTCCCAGGAGGGGTGCCCAAATAACCAAACAACAACAACTTTGGGGAAAATTAGCTGGAGCACTCACTAAAGCTAGCAAGAGGCAGGGTAATTTAGCAGGATCTTGCAACCCAGCGTCTAAGTGGTCAGGTCAGCCAAACAGCCAGATGGTTTAAAGTAACGAAAATGATGTTTTATTGAATACAGACAAATATCAAAGACACCACAGGCACACAGAGAGCAGGACAAGGAGCAATGGATTCAAGCTGCAGGAAAGGAGATTCCACCTGAACCTCAGGAAGAACTTCCTGACAGTCAGGGCTGTCCGGCAGTGGAATCTGCTGCCCCGGAGTGTAGTGGAGTCTCCTTCCTTGGAGGTTTTTAAGCAGAGGTTTGATGGCCATCTGTCGGGAGTGCCTTGAGGGTGTTCCTGCAAGGCAGGGGGTTGGACTGGATGGCCCTTGTGGTCTCTTCCAACTCTACATTTCTATGATTCTATGATTTTATGAAATAGGGATTTTCAGAGGGAAATGGTGATACAACACCTGTCTCCTCGTCCTGGACCTTGAGAGTGACATTGGAGTGCAAGGAAGAAGCTCAACATGGTTCGCTGAGGGGAGCTCACCGAACACAGTGGCAGCAAGGCTGGATGGAAGTCCGGAGTGATCCGAGGAAGGTCTCGGGGGCTTTTATAGGGTGAATTGTGACTGCAGGCCATACCTTACTCAGTGAGAACAATGCGAGTTTGGAGCGGAACAAAGCTTTGGAAAGGTCAGAGTTTAGTATGATTGGCTTAGAGTCGAATTAACAATAGTGTAGCCAGTATGCAAATGCAGAGTGCTTAGTACAGCTTTGTGAGGCTGCCTGCTCGGGGCAGGGGAGGCTTTGTTAGTATCACACTTATGCAATGAGGTGTCTGCCAGAGAGGTCCCTGAAGTGATGAACCAGCTGTATCTGGCCTGCTTGGGTGGAGATTAGAATGTCCAGCAATTATCGGCCACTCCTGTTTACGTGCTTGTCAGGAGGCCTCATAAACACTTGGAGCGGGGTGGCAGAGGAAAGCCGAATGGTTTGATATCAAAACGATATCAAGTGCTATCTCCGGGTAGGCCTGGACCGCAGTAACAGTATCCCCAGCCAGTAGCTGTCAAACCTTTGAAAAAAGATATAGGACATCCCTACAGCTCTCTAGGTAATTGGTTCCATTGCCAGACTGCTCTTCTTGTCAAGAGGTTCTTTCTAATCTTCAATCAAAATCTTTCCTCCTGCGACTTCAGATATCAGACCTGGTCTCACACTCTGTGGCAATAGAGTATAAACCAGCACCCTCCGGGTGGGACAGTCTGTTAGATACTTAGAGTGCGATCATGTCACAGCTCAGTGACACACACACACACACACACAATAAGCAAGTACTAGGTAAACATAGGAGCCATCACAGTATTGTGGTTTGAGCAGTTGAGCAGGACACAGAGAAACCAGAGCTCAAATCCCCACTCAGCCATGGAAGTACACCAGGTGGCCTTGCATGAATCACACTGTCTCAGCCTCAGGTGAAAGCAAGGGCAAACCCCTCTGAACAAAATTCAACAAGAAAGCCCTTTGATAGGCTTGCCCTAGGGTTGCCACAAATCAGCAATGGCTTGCAGCACAAAACAACAGATAGCACTTCATCTCAGTAGCATTTACACTTCCACAGTATAATTAATATTGTTCAAATACTTTGTCAAGGATTTAGCAAGACACAATTTTGGAAAGAACATTTATTTTTGATAATGTATTCACTGATATACATTTTATTTTCTGAAATAAATAATTCTCAACCCTTTCTGTGCTTTTTGCTTCTATTTGTTACTTCTTCCCTGGAAAGACTGTGAAATGGAACTCTCCTTGAAATGCTCTGCTCTCCCATTCCCATTTCTACCTGAGGGATTTTATAGATGCTAGATAGCCAAGAAACATGGAAGGTGATGTCAGAATCCAAATGTTCAAGAACAGCCACCAGCTTATTCCATTTTCCACAGCTATAGTTTGGAGGGCTGTTTGCCCCACCAGAAAGCAGGTCTAGCATGGCGTCTGAAGTGAGTCTTGCATTGTAATGGTTTTCAAAGATGTTGTAGCCCAAGGTGATGTTGGGCAAGAACCTGGGATTCTGGTTGATTTCCTGAATGGCAAACACAAAGGACAAGATGTGCCAGTACCTTGATTTATAGACACTGCAAAAATAATAAATAAATAAATAAATGAATGAATATCGAAATGAATCATTCATTATACTCTCCTGCTCTTTTCAGTGAAAACAAAATATACTTTTTTTTGGTAAATATATCATTGTGATTCCTCTCCCCTCCCTCCATATCAGTCTTGGAACAGGTAAGATACATTTCTCTAGCTACTCAGAAAGACACAAAAATGTGTGCATGATTGCAACTGGGAAGTTGATACAAAATTACAAGAATCCTTCTTTAGGTAGATGAGGATTGGGTTTTTTTGCTGTGAGATGCAATTTGGGGAGAGAAATGACTGCAGACACAGAAAGGAAGATCTCTCAGATATTGAATAATGTGGCAATTGTAGGTTTCATGGGTGGGGACCTAGCATGGTATCCTGGTCTGAGTGCAGGACTAGGATTGTTGGAGACCAGAGTTGGAGTCCCCAGTTGGGCATGGAAAACCACTTGGTGATTTTGGGCAAGTTACATTCACTACACCTTGGAGGCACAAAGTAGGCAGGACATTTTTTTAATAGTTAATTATATTTATCAATGGCTGACTAAATCCACTAAGTTACACAGATGGATAGTTACAATTTTTATATGTTGATGACCAAGTAGATAAAACAAATCTGGAAACACATGCACAGGAAACAGTTTCACATTTATATCATTCAGTTACAGTATGAGGAACCTCCCACCACCTCCCTTTTAATTAACATTCCAAGAAGTGGGGGAAAATCTCAAGTAATAATGTCCCACATGATCAAGGTAGGTTCCTACAAACATGTTAGACTTTAGGTGAACAGTTCTCTGTACTGCAGCTGAGGAAGAACCATTTTCTGAAAATGCAAAAATCCAGTTGGAAACTCAGGACACTCCCCATCCTGGACAAAGCATGTAGATCCTATTATCATTGAGGTGGAGTGGAGGAGATAAAAAAACTAGGCAGTCAATTGTTGTTGTTGTTTTGTGCCTTCAAGTTGACCTCAATGTACAGCACTCTTATTCTAGGGTTTTCTTGGCAAGGTTAGTCAGACCAAATTTGCCATTGGCTTCCTCTGAAGGTAGCCTACAGTGCTTGGTATTCCCACTTAGTTGTCTCCCTTCCAGATACTAGCCAGATCTGGCCCTACTGAGCTTCGGAACTCAGAGAAGATATGGTGTCTTCAGGGTATCTGGGCAGATCCTAGACAGTCATAGAGGGAATGTAGGAGGCTGGAAGTAGCAGTTTCACCTTTGGTCAAAGCCAGAGAGGTTGTTCATTCTCAGCCAAAATTTTGGGGAGACTAGCTGAAATTAAACTTGGAAAACCTACATTCCCAAACATACTTGATTACACAAATGATATATATATATATATATATATATATATATATAGTAGATATGTGTGCATACATTAGATCATCCAACACACATATGAGATGGAACATATGTATTAAAGACTGTAGAATTTGCTAGCTACCTTAATGTCCTTCAAAAGGCAAAACCAAGGCAAAATAGAGGAAGCAATTCAATATGGCTGATTGATGTATGACAAATTTGGTGGGGGGACCTGGGAAGGAAGCAGAGCTGGGAAGCAGGTGTGCAGTGGGGAGGATGACATCCATTGAGAGGTTGTACTTACTGATGAAACCTGATGAAGGGAGATTTGGTGAAGACGAAGGGTTCTTGTTCCAAAACGTATCTCGGAGAGATGACTCCACCAATGACGAAGTCTCCTGGCCTGAAATAATTCTGTGGCTTATCTTGATACTCCATCAGCTCCAGAGGGCATTGGACTTCCTGCTTCTCACACACTGAAAGTGGCAGCAGCAAAAATAAGAACTTTAAAGTCATATTGCTTCTCCTGGTTAGCTCCAACTTGTTACTGTTCCTTTCAGTTGGACACCCAGTGATACTAGAAAAATCCTCGTGCATGTCAAAGACTGCCATGCCTTTAGAACTACAGGTCATTTCTAGCTATAGCTTCACATTTCTCACATGCACAGACCCCCCACCCTGCCACAAATCCCATCCTCTCACTACCTCAGGAGATGTTTTATACACCAAACTTCTTTAGTCTTTTTGCAAGAAACTACCTCTTGTTGCTCTTGATTCCTGTGTTTATGTGACTGTTCTCAAAAGCTCTCTTGAGCTTTGGCAACAACCAGACTCAATCACAATGATTTTGATAATTGCAAAGAGAAGGAGCATCACTTCTGCAGCATCTTGAACTCTCTATGTGACTCAAGGCTCCTGTGCAGAGAAGTAGGGGAAGAGTTCAACAAAGTTGTCTTCAAATTCTTTGTTCTTGTTGGATCCATGAGGACAAAGGTGAACTTAGCTTGGCTGTTACTGAAAAACTGCTTCCTAAGAGCCAGGATTCAAGCAATCTTCCCCATATTTTCAAGCAACATGAAGTGAACATATCTCAACATTGTCAATTATTAACAGTTCTGTTAATATTTCTCCTTGTCTTTATAGACCATGGCTGAGATGCTTCATTGGCTGACATAGCTACGACAGTGGAAATCCACCTGTCACTATTATCCCTCCACTCCAAAAAACCTTTTAAGCCAGACAGAGTCACAACTTAGGGGTTTCCAAGATGAGGCAGATCAAGGTGCTTGGAAAGGATGATTGCAAGGCCCTCCCAGTTGCTGGGTACATTGAGAAAAGCAGCAGGAGAGAGCTCTTGATATCCTCCCAGAGCTGCCTGTGTCAATGCAACCCACAATCAGGAAAGCGCTGCAGCTGTCATTTCCAAGTGCCTTAAGCTGCAATGCCTCAGAAACCATTCGAATTGGACTCTACCTGGCTTAAGAGGTAGTTTGGGGATTTGCATTTGGTCATTCACTGCTATGACAAGACAAAAGGCCGCAGGTCTAAAAAGAGGAGCAAACAAGAGCTAGGAACCAAAAAAGACTCAAATAGGAAGGTAGATGTATATAACCTTGATATTCATGTGACTCTGTTGTTTATTATGGACTTCCAAATTTGGGATTGAAGTATTTTGCTACAATGCATCTGTACTTCTTTCACATATGAAACTAGAGAACCATTGAATTGGGAAAGACTATGAAGTCCATCCAGTCCAACCAAGTTCTGCCATGCAGAAATACACAATCTAAGTATTCCTAACAGAGAGCCATCCAGTCTCTCTTCAAAAAATTCCAAAGAAGGAGACTCCACCACACTCTCAGTTACTGTATTTCACTGTCAAACAGCTTTTAATGTCTTGAAGTTCTTCCTAACATTTATATGGATTTTCCCCCTCAACTTTGAACCCATTGCTCTATGGCCTTATCTCTACAGCAGCAGAAAATAAGTTTGCCCATCTTCCATATGACATCCTTTCAAAGGTATAAACATGGCTATCATGTCACCTGTTAACTTTCTTTCCTTGAGGCTAAACATACCCAGCTCCCTTTGCCACTCCTCATATGGCATGGTTTGCAACCCTTTTGCCATTTTGGTCTGGACCTTTTCCAGTTTTTCAACATCCTTCCTGAATTGTAGTGCCCAGAACTGGACACAATATTCCAGAAATGGACACATGATAGATTTCTTATAGAAGTCTGACCAGTACAAATTGTCCTCTTACTGCAGTTTAGGCATTCTTGGAGATACCCCTAGATATCATATTGATATCAATAATTTGGCTGTCTTCTACTACCCCTCTCCACATGTTTGTGAGGCCCCCGGACAAGCACAGACTAGGCTTGGCCACTAATTGCTGAACATTCCATTCTCTACCCAGGCAGGCCAGAAATAGCCAGATCCTCACTTTAGGAGACCTCTCTGCAAACACCCTCATTATGTATGCACACTGTTTACAAGGGACTCCCTGCTCCAAGCAGGTAACTTGGCAAGCTGAATATTCAACTGCCAAGCACTGAGAATTTGCATACTGGCTAACTCTTTGTCAATGCGGACTTAACACAATCATGTTAAATTCTGACCTTTCCAAAGCTTTGTCCCGCTCCTAAAACACATTGTTTTCCCCAAGTATGGCATAGCCTGCAGTTACATTTCTCCCTATAAAAACCCCTGATTCCGAGACCAGACCTCCTTGCTGCCGCTTTGCTTGGCGAGCTTCCCCTCAGGTCCACGTGCTGAGCCACATCGAACCCCAGCATCGCTCTCTATCTTCTTTCCGGGCTTCAGGAACAGGTTTCGTATCACCCAAATCACCTATCCCTCTGAAAATCCCTCTATCAAACTCACACCTTTATTTTCCTTAGTTATCTGTGTGCGTGTGTTCCTTACATTGTGTACTTGTATTTAATAAAGATCATTCATTATTTCCAACACGGTTTGCTTCTTGACTTGGCCTGACTCCCTAAACATTGGGTTACAATATCCTGCTGCGTTACCCTGCCTCTCGTAGTGCCAACCAGTGCTCTTGACTAATTTCTCCATCTTGTGTAATTGTAAGGTTATTTAGGTGTCCCTCCCGGGACCCCCAGTAAACAACGTAACAGTCCTCTGTTCCTTCATCCATATCATTGGATTAACATATTGTCCACACATTTCTTTCTTTCTTAAGGGCTCAGACATAGTGTCAAGATCAGAGTCAAACACGATTCAATAAACTTGCAAGCAGATTTATTGAGAGCTGAGCATTATGACACAAAGACGTTAAAAGATCCAAGTGGTAATATTTCCCACGCTCTGTAGTATTAAGATTCACAGGTTCACACAGATATAAGGGGGTGTCTTCTTTCAACTATCAGGTCAAAACGACCTCTAGGTGTTGCTACAATAACTATCTCTTTTACTGGGGAATGTCTTGAGAAAGGAGATAATGGAATGTCAAGCACAGGTGCCCTATAACTGTAAACTAATAGGGAAGGAGAAAATCTAGTGCTACAACTAATTGTTACAGTACTCATTACCATCAACCTCTACATATGGAGGGGGAACCCCGACACATAGAATCATAGAGTTGGAAGACACTTCAGGGGCCATCCAGTCCAACCCCCTGCTATGCAGGGACACCCATTAAAGCATTCCCCACAGATGGCCATCCAGCCTCTGCTTAAAAACCTCCAAGGAAGGAGACTCCACCACACTCCGAGGCAGCAGATTCCACTGCCGGACAGCCCTGACTGTCAGGAAGTTCTTCCTGAGGTTCAAGTGGAATCTCCGTTCCTGCAGCTTGAATCCATTGCTCCTTGTCCTAGTGTTATGCCGGCTATGGGACCCCAAGAGGGGGCTCCACGATATCGTTTTGATATCACTTAATTTGGCCCTGGCTAGACTCCGCTCGGTGGCCCTGCTACACGTGTTTGGGTGTTTTCTGAAACAAGCATGTATTGGCTGTGGCTGATTAATAGTTTACATTCCATTCTTCATTCCAGCCAGCAATCCCCAAGCCTCACGGAGCTTGAGGGAACTCCCGTACCCAAACTCCACAATAGCCAAACCATACCTTTTCAGAGGGCCATCACCTCACCGGCCACTCTATTGTTTTACAAGCTAATCCTGTCAAGTTAACAGTGACCTCACCAGATCCTTTTCTCTAGCGCCAAAACTCCTTTTGTTCCTACTTGGTTTGCCATAGCCAACAGGCATGATCCACCCTATAAAAGGTCCCCAGTTTGAGACCTCGTTGGTTCTCCTTGAACATCCATCCCATCCTGCTGCCGGTTTGTTCAGGAGGTCCCCTCAGCAAGTCACGCTGAGCCCTTCTTCCTCCGTTCCAGTGTCTCCAGGACACTGAAGGTGTCGTATCACCCGCTTTCCCCTTCGTTCTCTTTTCCTCTTCTTTAAGTTAGTTAGTATGCGTGTTGTCTATTTTATTGTTTTATGTTCAATAAAGTTCTTAATTGTTTATTTAAAACCCGTTGGCTTGCTCTCAGACCTGAAGCTGTAGACATTGGGTCAAAGATCTCACTGCATTAACCTGCCTCTCGCATGTCAAAACAGTGCTCTGAGTTTAATTTCCCCACCTTTGGTATTTTTAATTGGCAGAACCGGGCACCCCTCACGGGACCCCCAAGTTTCAGGGTAACACTAGTCTCTGGAGTGGTAGAAAACAAGCCCTCTTCCTCCTCAACATGACATCCCTTCAAATATCTAAACATGGCTATCATGTCCCCTCTCAACCTTCTCTTCTGCAGACTAAACATACCCAGGTCCCTAAGGCATTCTTCATAGGGCACGGCTTCCAGACCCTTCACCATTTTGGTCACCCTCCCCTGTACACATTCCAGCTTGTCAACATCCTTCTTGAATTGAGGTGCCCAGAACTGGAAACAGAATTCCAAATGAGGCCTAACCAATGCATGAAAACACAGGATGTTTGGCATCTTGTTCAGTGTATAAGAAAGGAAAATTGTTACAACCCTCAAATCAGGGATGTCCCCTTCTAATAAGGGATACCTACTGGGAATTAACTTTTTGACTCTCAAATAGGGAACACTCCTTATAATAAGGGAAACCTGAGAACCGTAATATAGATATGATGTTGTGGTGAAAGATGCTATCCAACCAAGTAGTGGTACTGGATTGAGATTCAGATTAGGTAAAGAAGCAATTAGACTGACAAGCCACAGTGAGGCATTTCTTCATTTCCCATATTTATTTCCAGCAGCAGAAAACAACCAAGAGGAGGAAAACAATCTTAAGATTACCATTATCAATGAGCCCCCTTTACAGCTACAGATGGGCCCCTGGGCGGGCCCTGTGGCATGTTTTGCAATCCTCTTGTCCTAAACAAGAGGCTCAGGTTTGAGGCCCAACCTGGTGAAATTGATAGCTGAGATTGCAGGGAAGAAAAGACTTCATAGAATTATAGAATCATAGAGATGGAAGAGACCATGGGGCCCATCCAGTCCAACCCCCTGCCATGCAGGAACACACATCAAAGTACTCCCAATATCTAGCCTCTTGTTTAAAAACTTCCAAAGAAGGAGTATCCATTGCACTCCCAGGCAGCATATTCCACTGGCAAACAGCTCTAATGATTAAAAAGTTCTTCCTGAGGTTTAGAGAAAAGTTGGTTTCAGAACAAAACCTAATTAAGCAGATCTTTCACAACTATAACTCTAAACTATCTAACATCGATGATACATCAGAAAATAGCATTAAGCAAATTCAAGACTATCTGGATAAACAAAATATTTCAAAATTGACTATAGAATACCGTAGCATTCTGAATGCACTGATAACTGTAATGAAAGTTTCAGCTACAATTAAAAAAATTAAGACTAATAAAGTTCCAGGACCTGATGGTTTCTCTGCTAGGTATTATAAATTATAAAGTTTTTGAAGATGAAATATTACTCCCACTTCAAACTACATTTAATGAAATAATCAAGTATAGGAAGCCACAATCTTGGAACCAAGCCAGCATTACACTTATTCCTAAAGAGGGGAAAGATCTTATGGACCCATGAAGTTCAGGCCAATTTCATTACTCAACACTGATCTTTACCTCCATTCTGGCCAAAAAGATTAAAGAAAGTCCTGCAGTTGATCATTCACAAAGACCAGAATGGTTTTCTGCCTAAGAGGATGCTAAGAAACAATGTAAGATCTGGTATAAAACTCACTATTCACCAAGATACCATTATGTGGCCCTTGCAGTTTAACAAGGTAAGTGAAATAGAGAGGAGGGGAGTCGTGACTTCCATCCTGTCAGATTAGGCAGTGAACCTATTCCAGATTTTAATCTGACCTTTAAAGGATCTGTCTAAGATACTGAATGCATTGTGGTCAGTATATGGGGCATATTGGCTAGATCCATTAAAATTCATCTAGAAATTTGGAATGAGCTTGTCACCCCAACAGACAGCATGGAAGCCACTAGCCACCACTGGGGAAATGTGTTGTGTCATTTATTGGTCAGGATTCAGGATTCTTTATTGTCCTCGCACACAGGGTAAATCTATCTTGTGGTTGCTCCGCATCATGCTTTGCTGAGTGCCAGCATTCCAAATGGTGTTATCTGCAAATGAATCTGCTTCCTATCCTCTTGTGGCTGATACTGCCATCCCAGTAAATAAAGAAGTCCATGGAAAGAACTAGTTGATAATTACTTATGCACCATCCAAGAATATGCAATTAGATGTGGAATGGTTATGTCTGTAGCACTGCACTGTACTTACACAAGCAGATATGGAATGCACAGAACAGCCAAAATAGTAGAACTCCATGTGGAAGGAGTTGTTGTTTATAGCTGCCCTCAAATCAACTTGAACTTATGGGGACCCTATGAATGGAAGCCCTCAAAGCATCCTCATTATCAATTGCTCTCCTAAGGTCTTCCAACTCAGGGTCATGGCTTCCTTGAATGAGTCCATCCACCTTGTAATTCAGCCTCTCTCTTTTCTAACTCCATGCCACCTTTCCAACGACTATACATTAAGGAAACAAAACTCATGACCTCGAAAGATTTACATTACTTGTAAGGAGATGTTGAAGACACCAAAGTAGTCAGAATTTTTATACCTTAGATCAGTTATCAATCAAAATGGAGACTGTAGTCAAGAAAGCAAAAGAAGACTAGGACTTTGAAGGGCAGCTATGAAAAAACTCATTAAATGACAAGGCTGTTGATGACAGGGTGACCTGAAGGCTTCTAATTGAGAAAGTCACCATAGGTCAGTGTTGACCTGTCAACAATTAATAACAACAGCAGTGATACCAACTGGATTTTGGCCATGGCCTCTGATTGCTGTTTAGTTCTGCTGCATTATAAAGCTGACTTTGTGCATTATTCCACAAATTAATGCATAGGAGTCTGTGATTCTGTGCTCAATAACCTGAGTGTCACAGGCATTAATGTTGATGAAGGAGGTACAAGGGTGCTCAGGACTGCCTAAACAGGTACAGACTAGGGGAGAATTCAGCCCTCCCACCTTGCCTCTTATGGCTGTAGAGTGGACACAAGGGAAGTTTAGGGGAAGAGGTCTTTCTCATCTATTCTATACGTCCTGGATAGATTATTTCTTTATTTCACCTTGTAGCTTTTCATTCTGCATGATGCCTTCGGTATATTTATATGGAAACATTTAAAGAAACAAACCTCAGAAATACATGAAAGGAGTCCCCATGATACATTATTTGCATAAAAATTGCTTTGGAACTAGAGATGCCATTGGACAAAAATTAATCCTAAAACTTTTGCCAGGGCACTTTTATTTTTCTTGCTAGACTGTGCCTCATTCCAGGTGCACTAAGAGGTGTCCCCCTGGTTACTCCAAGAAGATTCAGGAAGGAAAGCTTTCTTGCTGCTATGCTTGTGACCCATGTCGAGCAGGAACAATTTCCACTCTGGAAGGTAGGAGAAACCCTGAGCAAATTAAACTCTGTAGTTCCTCACCACTGTCTTGCTCTCAAATTTAATAGAGAAGAGAATATTTGTGTATTTGACCGATCTATTGGATTTACTTGATCTTAAATCATTGTTCTTTTTTAGATACAAAGCACAGCACCAAATGTCCAGAAGATCAGTATCCAAACAAAGACCTAGATCAGTGTATCCCTAAGTTTATAACCTTCCTCACTTATGAAGAACCTTTGGGGAATGTTCTGGATTCCTTAGCACTGATCTTGTCCCTCAGTACAGTTGTTGTTCTACTTATCTTCATAAAATACGTGAACACCCTACTGATTGAAGCCAACAACCAGGATCTCTCTTTCCTTTTGCTCATCTCACTTCTGTTTTCTTCCTTGTCCTACTTCATATACATTGGTCAGCCAAGGAAAGCAACTTGCCTTTTCCGGCAAATTTCTTACAGCATCATCTTCTCTGTCATTGTCTCTTCTGTGTTGGCCATTAACTAATTAACTGTGTTGCTGGCCTTCTTAACCAATAAACCAGGGAACAGAGTGAGGAGATGTTTGGGGAAGAAGTTGGGAAACTCTATTGTGTTTTCTTGTTCCTGTGTCGAATTGCTTGAGTCTTGTATATAGCTGGGCATTTCTTCCTCATTCCCTGAGTCTGACATGCACTTGCAAACTGGAGAGATCCTACTGAAGTGCAACAAAGGATCTTTTGCCATGCTTTACATTGACCTTGCTTACATGTACTTCCTTTTTTTCGTATGCTTCATAGTGATTTTTCTGGTCAGGAAGCTGCCTGGAGTCTTCAATGAGGCAAAGTGGATCACCTTCAGCATGCTGGTCTTCATCACTAATAGGGTCTCCTTTGTGCCTACCTACTTAGCCACAATGGGTAGGTACAAGGTAGCCATGGTGATCTTCTCTATCTTAACATCTAGTGCTGGGCTGCTGGGTTTTATCTTTATCCCCAAGTGCTACATTATTTTGCTGAGACCAGACCTGAACACAAATGAAAATCTAATGGCTAGTGGAATGTCTTATGACAACAACTAAATATAAAATAAGTTTATAAAATAAGTTTCAGGTTGCTTTCCTAAAAAGTTGTTGTACCTCTGTGCAAAGGTGAGGAATTGTTAGCTCAAAGAGGAAGCCTGTGAGAAGGGGGTAACCTAACAAGATCTTTTACACCTATGTTTACCAGTCCTTCTCCAAGGAAGAACCAGCCAGGAATCCAAAAGCTTCGCTCAATGCATTTTATTGGTGGAATTGCAATCATTCACACAAGATGCAAGCAGTCACACAATCACACAAGTCTAACTGAAGGAAAAAGGAAGAAAGTTTTGGGTAGCAAGACTGAGGGTGGAGTGGGCAATATTTACCAATCCAGAGGTGAAGAGACCAAACAACGTGGCTTAGACTGAGAGTCCAAGGACACTACACTCCAGGAATCAGAGGGGGAGAGTGATGATGACCCACCGGTGTACTGTGTACTGCAAATTAACTACCCAAAACATGGGGTTTAAATACCCTATTTCTGCCAGAAGGTGTTGTTGTTGTTGTTGTTTTATTTGTATCCCGCCTCTCCATATGGATCGAGGCGGCGAACAACTTACAAATAGCATGTATTTCGAAACAGTTCTATAGTGTTAATGACTCTACATCAGCATAAACAATGGGGTCTGGAATGGATTAATTGTCTTAGTGCCAGGTGACAAAGCACTAGTGGGAGACATGTTAAATCTGTAATCGCAGAGCAGGTGTGAAAATAACAGGGACATTCCAGTGAGCAGAGGGAAGAGGAATAAAACAATCAACCGTTCTGTGTAAACATTGCAGACCAATTGTTTCTGAAAATGATTCATCAGAAGCTAGCTATAAATCTGTCATGTTGGAGTTTTCAGTCTACAACCTAGCTATGCTTTGAAGAGCTTCTTCAACCTAGTTATGCAACACATATATTTGGCCAGTGCTTTCCATCCAGCCAACACTACTGTTCATAGCAGGGCATTGTTTATATTTATGCCAATTCAGCATATTTTGACAATTAAATCATATTTGGCCAATTAAACCATATCAAGGTGTGAGGGTACGCAGCCTGGTAACAGAATATTGTAGTGTCCTGGATAACTAGCCATCCACAAACACCCGCTATGTGTAGAAAGTAGTGTAGCAAAGCAAGCAACACAGCACACTTCTTCAAAAGCTGCTGAGGCTAAAACATACAGGGAGTTTACAGGTTTTTGTACCTAGCACATATAAATTTTGAGCATGCAAAACTGTGACTGGAAAGCAGCATGAATTTAACATAATTTTTCCAGACTTGCAGTTCGTTACCTGTCTTTCATCCCTGGGGCAAGAACATATTTCCTGCTCCTTATCATTGATAGTTTGACATCCCAAAACACCTATTGGGACTTTTATTTTCACCTGATCTGATCTTCTGTCCCCTCATTGTGGCAATGAGCAAGAAAGCAATTAACCATTTGATACACTGGAATACACGAGCAAGTGTCAAACAGATACAATGTTGCAAATATCAATTAACAGTCAATACTTTGTAGCACTCTTAACTCCATCATTGCCCTTACACTGATTACGATACACTATTTCAATACACATCCAGCAGATTATGACAGGAGCTACGCATCCTGAAATAGGTGTGCTGTTATCTATATTTGCCTTCATTTTTGTAAGCCACCTTGTTTCCCAATTCTGGGGATAATGTGGGAAATAAATAAATAAAGAAATGAATAGAAGAAGAAGAAGAAGAAGAAGAAGAAGAAGAAGAAGAAGAAGAAGAAGAAGAAGAGGAGGAGGAGGAGGAGGAGGAGGAGGAGGAGGAGGAGGAGGAGGAGGAGGAGGAGGAGGAGGAGGAGGAAGAAGAAGAAGAAGAAGAAGAAGAAGAAGAAGAAGAAGAAGAAGAAGAAGAAATGGGGAAAAGAAAGCAGGTGGCAAAGTGCAAAAATCTAGTCTTACACACGGCTACATAGGAGTAAGGAGGACTGCATTATTCAGGAGTAAGCACGGGCAGCCAGTTTAGAGAGTATCTAAAGTCCTTCCTTTGACATATAGCAGTGGTGGGGGTGACAATGACAACGATCCACAGAAGAACATGAACACACTCCTTTCAAGATACATTCTCCTGCTCCCTACAAACTTCATTGCACACAGAAGGAAACAGAACCATGTGGACAAGGGGATCACTGAAAAACAATGTGACCTCAGGTGGATTATCCTAATGCA
This sequence comes from Ctenosaura bakeri, assembly GCA_948474755.1. NCBI lineage: Eukaryota > Metazoa > Chordata > Lepidosauria > Squamata > Iguanidae > Ctenosaura > Ctenosaura bakeri. The sequence goes on along the minus strand of CAOLHI010003501.1, from coordinate 598 downwards.
AGACCTCCCAAAATTAACAAAGGTCTCACAAGTTAAACCAATGCATAAAAAACAAACAAACACAGAACTGAAAACTCCTTCCTGAGCAACTGTTAATGGTAAAACAGAGTGAAAGGGGGAGAACAGATAAGCTTGCATCAACAGAGAGCCTAACATGTTAAGAGAGCATAAAACTTTAAGTCTGGCTACAAAAATGAACTTCTTAGGACAGATGGAAGAGAAAGTGAACCCTGACTGCATTTTCAGAGAAGTCTTCAATTGTCTCCAGAAGGTTCAGAAGGGTTTTGTTTAATTAGTCAAGGATTACCTGACTTATTTGTTTCATTTTGCATGTGCATACTGTTAGCTTGGAGTCAAAACTTTGCTGAAACATGCTGAATGGCTTTTCTTTTTTTGTGATGTAGGAACCAATCCTTATTCATTCCATGTGATTTCCGTCTCCGGCACCATATTTTCTGTTGTACATTACATTACATGTTAAAGTGTTATCTCTCTGCGTGTTTTGTTTGTCTATCTGTTCTGTGAACAATGCACTACTTTTCACACTTCCGGGTTGTAGTTCCTCATCCCATTTTAGGGTCATGAATCTTTTAAAGTT